>JAUMHO010060110.1:0-28755 GCA_032360965.1 Ulva armoricana
TACTCACACAGTCTGTTTACCCTTCCAGTCATCACAGATGACCTCAGGTAAACAGCACAATCCTATATGGCTCGCTCAGATCACCACTGTGTATCCGTCGATCAGCCTGTCCTAACCACCTCACACACATGCATGCATGGTGCCCTGCGACCATGCATCACTGCATGATGCCGACAAACTTGTTCCTCACATGGTCTAAAGCCCAGTCTGCCACAGCAGGTCAAAGTCCGGGATCGTGGAGATTGGGAAAGGGGAGGGAGGGGGGGCCTGGCAGCAGGGGGGGTGGCGAATAGAGGAAGGAGAAGGGCTGGGGAGGGCGAGCTGTCCAGCACGGAAGGGGGCGGAGGACCGGCCTGGCACGGAGGTGGTGGGTGTGAAGGCCATTCCTTGCAGAGTCATGCGCGAGAAGCAGCCCATGTGTAGAAGTTCCGCCAAGCTCGTGCCTTGCAGCAGGTCACTGGAACCTGCATAATATCAAAAGTGCGGCTTGTTTAGTGAGTATTTAGTGAGTTAAGCATTCTGTCAAGGGCTTGTGTCTCGGGACTCCGCAGAGGATGCATGAACTGAGACTGTTTCGGGACCATTGCTGGCGCGAATGCGGCATTCTTCACGTATAGAACACAACGCGACTTGCCATGTGGTTGAAACTTTACAATTCTAATAGTGAAGCGTTGAAGTTAGCGCATTGGATATCAGAGCTTTGGATATTGTAACGACGCCAGCACAACAATGCGCTGGGCCGGATGACCATTGTCAGCGATAGGATTACCAGCTAGTTGAAATAGTAATGTTTTGGTTGTTACGTCGTCTGAGGAATCATGCAAGCGATGGATTGCGTATGCCTTTATACGGACGACTGCTCTCCCGACGCTGATGACGGTGAACGTGGCATATTCCTGTGTGTCAAGGTGCCAAACTGTGTAGTCTCACATTCTGCTGTCCTGGAGGGATTTCGGGGGACAGCGGGCATGGCAAGGCTACCACCGGATGTATCAAGCAGCGATTTTCTCCTGTGGCGTAACAGCAGACTACATCTTCCACCAGTAGCTATTCATGATCTGGCACGGGTAGTGCAGGTGATGTTCCCGGCATTTCGTTTTAGGTCACGTTGGCAATGATTTTGGTGGTCACACCTGTGAGTACCATGATCTCGGTCTGTTGCCTTCAGCGAAGGGTACATCCACAAGCGCAACGGACCTACTTGTGTTACATTAGTTTTTAATCTGCGGAGGTCATCGTCGCATCTGATACTGAAGTAGTACATGGTGCGGCATTCAGGTGGCAGATGTTATGTTGGACAAGAGACTGCACCAATGGACAGGGATCCTTGCCAATCGGGTAGCCACGACAGATTGGTCTCCGACCGGCTGCACGGATTCCATGCAAGATGCGTTGCTCAGTTTATCTTGCAACACGCGCAATACGGTGCTACAGCAAGCATGCCTGACAATGAAAAAGCTCAACTCTTCAAGTCCCCTGGATACCATGCCCGCTGCCCTTCACCCATACCTCGTTGGTGCAATGATATCATCATGCGGACGCCTTAAACCTCCGTATAATGTTTCAGACCACTTTATGCCACAGCTGCCAGTTTTGGCCTGCCTAGGTCTGCCGCCGCTGCGGTCCTTGCATTTGGGCGATCGTGAGCTTAAGCCGAGCACAAGCCATCTGCTTGTGCAAGCACTCGCATCTCAGAGGCATATCTACATGCTTGAATTACGGCTCCCTGAAGATGCTGTAGCGTTCATGCGCACAGCACGCATCCTGTTTCCGCAGTTTCCAGTGGCCGCAAGCTTGGAGTGCCTGAGGATTAATTGCAACCGAGGTCCCTGCAATCATCTAAATCTACTTGGTGTTTCACTTTGGAAGCTCGGAAAGCTGCGCGAACTGGTTGTCGACAACATCGATTGCAGCAACTTCTACAGCAGCGGCGATGCCAGCCTTCAGTGCTCGCCCTGCTCCACGGAGCCGGCTGTTGATGCGCAACAAAACTGCTGGACGGGTTTCCTTGCTGCTGTAGCCGCACACACAAGTCTAACAAAACTCCATCTGACTTGCTACCGCATTGTAGCCCCTCTACCATGGCCTCGCCAGCTGCCTGGCTTGATGGAACTTGACCTATTTCTGTCGACACGTGGCCCTACACTCGATGACGTCCGCCTTGCCTGTGACAATACTGCCACGCTGTGGAAACCAGATCCGCAGTGGCCTTCCTTGACTAGCCTAAAGTTTGACTTATCAGGGCATGATGAGCTGGAGGCCGGCCTGGACGCCCGCTGGATGCCAATCCGCCCAGGCAATTCCATGTGGCCTCAGATGCGCTCAATGGAACTCCATTTGTCTCCCAGTGAATTTCAAAACAAATCAGAGGCCCTACACCAGGAACTTTGGCAGAGCATTGTTGGTGCGACTCCTGCTCGATGCCACATGCACTGACATTGTTCCAGCACGCTGGCACACCAGATGCCATCCTGCAAGCTGCCCCGCACACCCCCAGCCCAGCGCCCCGTATCCTCAGTCGTACGCTCCTGATGGCACAACCTTGCACAGTCTTGCCGCAGCTTCTCACGAACAATTCCTGGCGGTGTCACCTCTGCTCTCCTCATTCCAGCTCTGACATCCTCGGTGAGCTCGCGCTCAGGAGCAGCAGTTGCGCAAGTCTGTTCATCCCTCCGGCCACAGTAGCCACTATATGCATCTCCAGGCACCTGCAAACAGAATTTTCACAGCTGTTACGACCGTGTCAGCACGGTATTTGGTGGTCACGTCATCACCTTGTGGCATCATGATGCCGTTACTTTCCCCCGACCCAAAGGTGACTCCTGTTTCTTGATTTATGACGTATTCACGCGTGTATTGTTCAAACATTGTCTTCTTCACATTGGTCCCTCACAAGTGCTCTTTGTCTCATTGGCCAGTCAATGTTTGGCGGGTTACTTGCCCTGCTAACGCGGTTGTGCGGCGTGTCCCGCTGACTCGGCCAACGCCTAAGGATTGCAGCATATTGCACATTCTCACGGCCGAAGGTTTGCAGGAGTGGTAGGCGCGTGTCCAAACTTGAACGCACTATGGCTCGAAACAGGCCACCCGGCGGCAATTGCACGGGCGGTGCACCCTCACCTGAACCAGCTGCACCACCTAACCAGCCTGCACGTGTGCGGAGAGAGCGAAGGCAGCACACCAGCGGACTGGGACGGCTTCCCAGATGCTGTCAGCCGCCTGGTGTCCCTCAAAGTGGTCTTCTTGGACCTGCGCATCAACCCCAGCCCCGGCATGTTACGGCGCCTCTTGCAGAGCCTCCACTGTGCGCCCGGTCTTCAGGAACTGGTCCTGCGAGGCCCGGAGGATCGCCACTGCTTCTCGGTTGCTGGCGACATGTGCCACGATGGGCTGAAGCGGCTGTCACGGCTCACCATGCTCGAGCTGTCACATGCTCGATTCCACGATCCCGAAAAGCTGTGGGATGCCATCGCAGGACTGCCCGCCATGAAGCATTTGGTGATGGAATACTGTCTCGTGCGCCTCCCTCTGATGCTTGTTGAGGCTGCCACCCTTGCCTGTGCTCTCTTGCCTTGTTCCCCACTGGCATAGCACTTTTGCTGATGCACTGCTGTCGTGTGGATACCTCGGAGGCATGCTGCGCAGACCAGCTTGTGTCATGTGTGATCGCACTCAGGTGCTGCCAACACTTCAGCGTAGCCATGCACATCCACGCACTTGTATGCATCGGGCTGGATGGTCAACTGCAACAGCTGTCATACAGCACGATGCATTCACAACAGAGTGATACACAGTTATGAGGCTGCTGCTCAGATCCATCCGGCTGACGTGGTCTACATTTTTGCGCATGTCATCGGTATATCTCCTGTAGCATTCCTCCGCGCAAGCTGGCCTTTCATCCTGGTCCACACACCATAAAGTGCTAACTCCAGTGAAATTGCAGATGGACGCCAGAACAATCAGTACTCTAACTCGAGCATTGTCGAGAATGACCAGCCTCACGTGCCTCGGTCTGTATGCCTCGATTGAAGTTGAGCTGTTGTGGAAATTTGAAGCAGGGATCAAGGCAGCGGGCGGCGTGCGCCCAGCGCCACTGAAGCTGCACTGCTCACAAATGGAGGAGGACAAGGAATCCTTGGAGGAGCTGAGGCACGCGTTGGCCGAGAAAAACATTTTGTTTTATGAAGAGCTCTGATTTACTGATGATCCAAGCTCAGGCTTTGCTGACCAAGGCTGTGATGCAGAAGGTCTGGCTCGGTGGCAGGAGCGCACCTGTGCCACTTTTGTGCTGCACTTGAATGCGACTGTTTTGACGCCATGCCCTTCAGTCCTGTGGGCAGCTTGGGATCGAAAAGGGAGGCAGCGGCGTCTACTGTATGTATGCATTGCGGTACCGGTGTCCCTGGCGTCAACCTGGCTGGATGCATGGCTGTACAGCACAGCCACGAAGTGGTGCAGGTTGCTGTACTGCATGAAATGTGTCTAGGTGAGTGTGACCAGGAGAAAACTGTACTTGCTGCTGGGCCATTGGGATCCTGGGCATGATCAATGAGAGTTTTGGAGTAATCCCTGGCAACATGATCGTACCTGATCTGAGTGAGTACGTGCCAACTGTGTGGGACGACCCTATTCGCCACGTTCAAGGACAGTGGCAATGCTTTCAACTGAGTATCACTGGCTGAAGTTTGACCAACCCTTGGGTTTGCACAACTCTTGGATGAAACCACAATGGAATGCGCAAGATGCATGTGTCTACTGCAGCACAATCAACTTGTTCAGTCAATGACAACTGTTTTGAATCTATTTGCTCCGTCACCTAATAGCAGGACTCTCACACTGCATGAACCGCCTATTCCTCAGGTCAAAAGACTGGTACAGTGATTGCTCTGGACCATGCATCACGGCTCAAGACATCACTGGTGTATCCACGCTGTAGCCTGCAGCTTTTCAACACACAAGAGCTTGACGCCTACATCCTCTTGCTGTAGAACGATTCGCAAGGACAAGTCGGCACCAGAACGCATCATCTGCGGGGATTCTCTATGCAGCTTGGTTCTGACAGCATCAAGACATACCTGGTAGTGGTATGGCAGTGTGAATACATGCTCTCACAGACAGGAGATGATGGCTGCTGCACATATGGGCACTCAGCGACTACCGCCTCAACTGCCACTGGTCGCCGCGGTTGGTGTCCATTTATGCAGGCTGGCATGCATATGTAGCAGCGCGCCTAAGTTGGCCATGGATCCCGATGTGAGCACAACTCACCATAGAGACGCCCGGCACCGCCGCCATGAGGCCCAGAAATGTGGAGGATTGAACGAGCCTCCTGCACCGCGTCCCCCCTCCCCAGCTCAGCCAACGTCCTTGGAGCACTCCCTGCCGCTCCTGACACGTGTGCAGCGTCTTTTGTTCTGGAGCTAAAGACGCCCGCATGCATGCTCCCTGAGTGCAGCTCCGCACGCCCAGGGTCGATTGGGCGTCACGCCCGGTTACCATTTACTCATGCAGTGCTGGTGCTGGTGGTGCATGTACGCAGGTGTCCGTGCTCCTGTGCTGCCGAGAGTCAGCGCGACTTAGGACCTACTCAGTGGTGTTTTTTGCAGGCCTATCCGTATTATTTGACCTGCTGCGTGCTTGTTTTTGCTGGGGGAATCCCAGGATGACGCATGTGTCATGTGGCTGTGGTGTTCGTGTATGCAGTGAGTCTGGTTAGGCCATTTCCCTCAATGCAAGCGCTGTGCGTTCCCGGGGATGTGATGATTTGTGCGTGTAACATCAAAATAATGGGGCCGTTATGATCAAGTTCCGCGGCTTGCGCGCGTTGCTGCACCATCACGCAAGCTCACACCTCTCTTAAGAGGTTGACGAACAAAGAAATACCAAGTTGTAGATCTGACACCGATGCAGCTATAGGCCATCTCCATGGATTCAGACATGGGAAAATCCGCGGAACCTCAGCGTGCGCTGGAATTGTTCGGTGGTGTCTTGCCGGACAAACGAGCCACGCAGAGCAGCAAGAAGATCGTCGACTTCAGCGCCAAGGTGCGCAATCTAAAATTCTGATGCATTGGCGATTCTTAATGCAGTACCACACATCGCAGAGCGATCACCAGTCTGCTGAAGTGGTACCTTCTGATGCAGCAAGTTACAAATGCCCTCAAGGCAGAGGCCACATCGCTACAAGCCCTTCACGTATACCTCTTCAAGAGTTTGAAGGACCTTGAGGTATACATCTGCCCCTAGAATAGCTGTAGCCTGTTCATGGTGTTCTGATACCACACAGTAACCGTTCCGCATGACAACTGGTCCTTTTTCTCGCTCCAGGATCTGCGTGTTCCACATGCCATCCATATGATCACAACCTACTTGCTGGGGCATCCCTTGACATCCAATCCTCCATATCTTCACTCTAACCTCCAGGTGGGCATGTGCGCAGCAATTGTGCTTCGCACCACTCTTCAAGCCACCCCCCTCGACGCATGTCCTGCTCACTGCTGTGGCTTTCAAACCAATTCCTGCTCCAGTCAAGCATTCTCACGGCCAGCAGTATGCACCTGGACGATGCCATCCACTGCCATGGAAGTGCATGCGCCTCCACGAGCTGCACTTGGCCACATTGAGATCGTGGTTCTGATTTGAACGGAATGTACATTACGCCTCATTTCTGACGCCGAGTCTGGAACAATTGCACAGCTTCCCACCTGCCCTGCAGAAGCTGGACTCGCTTGACAGCTCTACCTGAACTTGGTCCCTGTCAAGAATGAATGCACCCGGAATTATGACGGTGGCGTGCAGCACCCCATGCACTGCACTTCAGCATCACTGTTCGCCTCTCACTACCATGCACGAAAGGAATAAAAACAACGTGTGGCGATAGGCACCTGTGGCGATACAGAGCTGTTGATGTATTGCTCCAGCGATGGACAGAATACTCACACATTCTGTTTACCCTTCCAGTCATCACAGATCTTACAAGTAATATACACAATTGGATGGTGTCACCTTTGGCGATACAGAGCTGTTGATGTGTTTCTCTAGCAATGGACAGAATACTCGCACAGTCTGCATTACCACAACACCTTCAGCATGCCAGCCAAGCAGCATACAGTACCCACCACACTTCACATGCAGTGGACTTGCAAGCACACCTGTTTACCCTTCCAGTCATCACACATGACCTCAGGTAAACTGAGCAGTCCTATGTGGCCTGCTCGGATCACCACTGTGCATCCGTCGATCAGCCTGTCCTGAACACTCATGCATGCATGGTGCCCTGCGACCATGCATCACTGCATGATGTCGACAAACTTGTTTCACACATGGCCTAAAGCCCAATCTGCCACAGCACCACGTACATGCCTCACAACGCTGCAAGCGCAGGTCAGCTTGATTCCCGACACGCCATGCCAGTGCAGGTCGAGCGGACATGCCTCGAGTCCTTGAGGAGGGCAGTGGCTACCGGAAGTCAGGAGGTGGCCGCGCCGCAGCCGAGCGGTCTCGAGGCCGCACTCGCAGCGGATCCCGGCAGCACCCCCGATCCATGCAGCAGGCTCGTAGACTGCCTGCTGCCGGTGGATGCCCCCATCACAGACGCTGACATCGCGGCCGCCGCGTCGCCGACGGGCGTGTCTCACCTGTCTGCGACCCTCGCGGCGGAACGCTCCGGTGCGTCAGGGCGCCGGGCAGGCTCGGCCAAGACACGCGGAAGCACCGGGCGGGGAGGCAAGGCTGCTGCGGCAGCGTCCCATCGTGGCCAGGGGCCTGCCAAGCAGCGGCGCGGGCAGAGCGGCGGGCCGGCGGCGGGGCGCAGGACAACGCGCGGTAAGGCAGCGCAACCAGCAGCGAGTGCAAAACGGCGCACGCGGGGGAGGCCGGCAGCGGCCGCAGAGGAGAGCGGCGGCGCGGAAGCCGCTGTGCCGGTGACGTTTGAGGAGTTCCTGGGCACGGCGATGCAGCACGAGGAGCTGCTCGCACAGCTGGACGTTGCACAGGAGATCCTCGGGCAGGGGCTCGACGACGTACTGGACGGCGACGGCAGCGGCGAGGCCTCTGGAGCAGCGGCCGAGGGGCTGCCGGAGTGAAGGGTGCCGCACGTGACCCGGGCCAGCGCTGCTGGTTCCTGTGTATCTGAGAGGCAGGGAGGCGTGCAGCCTATCCGGCAGTGATGGTTCGAAGACCTATGGGTATTCTGTGAGCTGGTGCATGCTTGTCATTGGTAGATGCACTCTGGGGCAGTGCACCTGTCGTGGGCTGTGGTGCTCGTGTCTGTGCAGTCTGACTGGTCCTTTTATTAGACCGTGTTGGCGTTGCCGGGCATCTGCTCCGCTCTCTCTGTGTAACCAATGGAGCGGGTGCCCCGGACCCTTTGCTGCTGCATGTACACAGACCCTTCACCCGGAGCCAAGCATGTGAATACAGCGACTCCTGATCCACCAGCAGCCAGATGTCAGGCCCGCAAGCAGCTAGCACTGCTGCAACAGAAATAAAAGGAGAACAGGTCCAGAGTCGACCTGCAAAACAAAGTGACAGCTCTGGCTGGCCCACGCTGTGCATGGCCAAGCATCCCACAGCTTGGTGAGAGAGGCCCCTGCAAGAGCGGCTGCTCACATGTTGACTGGTGGAAGCAGAGACTGGCCGCCTTGGTGTGAGCGGGCGCCACATGTTATGTTCATGCAGGAATACGTAGCGTATCTGTATCGAGCCAGCTACTACGTGGGCCTGTCAGCTCATTGCCGAGCTGTACATACCGCCGCCCGGCAAGCGCGCCAGCTGCAGCAGGAGGGTTGCGTGCATGCACACAGTCGTAGCTGCAGTATGGGCAGTTTGTTCATGTGTAGAACATGCTAAGGGGTCATGGCTCCCTCGATATAATGTATATAATGCGCCGCTGCACATCATCGAGGCGAATATGGCACCTGTTGCAATTCTGTGACGGCATGCGGAGGGCAGGAGCATACCATGCCGTATGAGCCGCTGGCTATGGGTGACACACCAACCGCACGCATTGACCACCGCCCAACAAGGAGGTCAGGAACGGGTTCATTGATCAACATTGATATGTGTAAGCCTGTGTTCGAACCTGGCCGGGATGCAGCAGTGATAGACGAAAGAGAGGCACCATTGTACATGCTGTACCCCAGAGCTGCACAAGCACAAGCATACCAGGCGTGATCCATCTATGCTTCGATGGCAAATAAAGCGATCGGGCATTGGTCGGGGCGGACAGGGGGGACGCGGAGACCACATCCAACAGGGCGGGAGGGCACGGCGAGTCACATCCACTGAATCGTCATCCGGTTGGGGGTATACTATAGAGGCTAGGCGGGGGGGCGAGGTGAAGCACCATTGAGCCATGCACGAAGCAATGACCAGTCTGGAGACTGACACCACACGTACTGCTAGAACACCGCACGAGGAGACTGGCATGGAGTCCAACAAGGATGCAACACACCCAGCCGATGCAATGCAAAGACAGCGGCAGTGGCGCCGCAGCGTTGACGCGGTCGCGAAGGAGCGACGTCCTCAAGCGCAAGGGCAGGGTCGAGGAGGAAAGGGACCATACCAACCGTTGCTACATCACTGCAGACGCCACCGTTGCTGCTTCAGAGCAAACATGGTGCAACGCGTGGTTCTGTTACCAAATATTTCGGACGTGCCCACATGACGGGGGTCGTGAGCGCCGCAAGCTAGATGGCTAGGATGCCCCACCATTTGTCGCCGTTGCGGACAGCTGGGCTTCCCAGTGGAGTGGAGGTGGAGGCTCGGGTGTATAGTCGTGTCGGTCATTGGAAGTTGGGCGTCACCCCAGCGGAAATCGAAGCACGGGAGGGGACCCCCGTACACGTGGCATACCGAAAGCGACTATGGTGGTTTTACGGACATCGCGGAAGTATCCTATAGCCCCGTGCAACGTTGTGGTTGTGCACCGCATCAATGACCCTCTGGAGTCCCGTGGTGTCTCTTATTCCACCGCCAAGTCATCTGCATACTGGGGGACCGGTTCCAACGCGGATCCAGAGGCTGACACTGGGATCCCCACCAGGCCGCAGTGCATCTGCATGCTGCACAAGCTGGCGCCGTGCGGCATCATGGGACATCTGTGCGAACTGTAGCCATCTGCTGCGAGACCCAAGACCGGGCCCGGTTGCCGCATGATGTGAGATATGCAAGTAGTGCATGTGTGGGGTGCCTGTAGCCACACGTGCATCGTACTGAGAGGTCACTGTGGTGATCAGTGATGCTGGAGTGCAGCATTGATAGGTGCTGCACTCGACTGTGTTATCGTCATGGGTGCATCGTTTCCGACACCGCACCCATGACGTCTGGTGAAGACGCAGCAGGTAGTTCAGCGACAAATTCAAGCACGCATGGGGGTGCGACGTGCACGAGGCGATGCCTGAGCACCCCCGGCAGCCCCCTGCATGTCTCATCCCGTATTGCGTGCTGTGCGGCAGTATTGTGCACCGACATGTACTGCGAATCCGGGTCAGTATACGTGACTGCCCGATTGATGCTGTAATGTCTGGAGCTTTAAAAATGCCATACACGTGGAGCACCCACACATATGCCACTGATGAGGTGAAGTTCGCCGCCCGTTCAATGGACGGCGTCCATCGAGGTGCAGCGCTTGTCGGGGCGCCACACTTCCATGGCAGAAAGCATGCTTCCCATGGCATGCGCGGGGCAGTATGGGAGCGAAGGGCGAGCAGCGTTGTCGCCGCTGAAGGACGCGCGCTCAGCAGGACAGGCAGCCACGTGTGCAATGCTATTCGGCCGTTCGGTGTGGCTGCCGCTTGTTGCTCCCCCCAGTTCCACGCAGATTCGAGCTTTAGGCCAAGGGACTCGGCCATGTTGGCGGCCGGCAGGTGACGTGTGCCCCGGAGCAGTGCAACAGCCCCAAGCCACAGCAGCGCACGCAAAGAGGAAAGGAAAGAACAACACATCAGGCGTCACAAAGGAATCACATGGGCACCAGTCACCGCATATGCATCCCTGCTAGTAGGGCCAAACAAATACAGTGGATGGTCTGGCCTGGTCTCTGATTTCCTTTCCATCGTGTCTTGCTACGTGTGAACCCGCAGCTAAGGACTCGACATGACTCCAGGCCTGTGACATTAGATTCGAGGACTGCATCAGCAGCGCTGTCAAGTGTGGATCGTTCAGGCCCTCTCAATGAAGTTTGAAGGAATTCCGCCACTCTCGACACGCGGCCTGGACGCATGACTTCCAGAGAAGAAAAACCGCAACTAGACTTGTGCAAAGCTTCCATGATAGTGCTACAATCGAGGGCCACCATGGATTCCAGCACAAACCGGATCGCGTGTTCCCCTGTGTTGGCTTTGCTCTAGGTGGGTGTCTGCCTTCCCATGCATGTGAGGGGCGCCGATGGCCTGCAGGGCATGGTTTGCCATCCCCTCTCACAGCGGAGGCGCCTAACAACGATGCACCAACCTTCTGCTAACCCTCCTGTAGTCAATGGAGGGTTCTGACTTCCCCTGCACTACCCCTCAAATCGTTTCCTCCCTACTGATATCATGATCGATCCATAGCGAGAAGAGTACCACTTTTCCCATAACTTTCAACAAGTCAACGATTCCGAATGGCTAGCATGCTTGTATGAGTCATGTTCGTACCCGCTCAGTCCATTGTGCTTCATGGACGGAGGGACACAGTCGTGGACAAACCATGATATCACATAAAAGAGGTATCTATCGCCAAGCCATGCAAGAGGCACACCCGCGACAGATCATCTGCGCCTGTCGCCCTGCCAAGGCAGAGAAATCAAAACAGCAAGGCGCAACACACAACAAGCATCATCGATGTCACCTCATGTGCGGGTCCTGTGTAATTGTTATGATGCAGACTGGGGCGTCGTGAGGACCATTGCTTTGGTTGGGACTTGATTGCGGAGGGCATTTGAAGGACATGGCAAGGTTGCCAGGCTGCAGACGGGAGAAAGGCGGTGACGGAGGAACACTACATCCTGTGGCAAATTTGGCCTATTGCGTTACTGCACACAGAAACTTCAATGTTTTGGGACTAATCTTCAGCATTTGGCCATGGAAAGAATGCATTGGCGCACTGTGGCACAAGATGCATACTTCAAAACACAATTTAATACCAGCTTTCCTCAACTGTGTGCGTGGCCTGGAAAGGGGCAGTATTACGGCACACTTCAGTGGCCCGGACGACATGGAGGGACATGAGCAGCGGGGGTCAACAGCTGCCGGACTACCCCGTTCTCTGCTGATCATAGGCGACCCGCCACACCACCCTCCTGTGCCTGCGCCAGTCTTCCCCTGTGTTGCTGTGAAATCAATATCATTACTGCTCCAATAATGGAGTCGAGAGCGGGCATCACGCACAAGAACAAGGCCCCCACCTGGATCGCACGTCAACTCTCACTTTTGTGCAAATTTACAGCGGCTTACTTTGCAGTAGAAGTGGCCACACTGTGGCTCGCATGCCGAGTGTGACTGCACCATGGAAAGACCCGGTGCTTTGTCCATCGGCTAGCCCTCCAACTGGCCCTGCTTTTGCTACGTTGTGTGATGTGCTGCAGGCAGGTACCACCACGATAACTAGCCAACGACACCCAGAGTTCCAACATCACCCAGACTGTATTGTAACTGTCGGCATAGCAACTTGTGAGCGTCCTGAAGATGCCTGAAGCAGGCACCACTGTTCTAGCTCTCCATCCAAATTCACTGTACCAGCAGCTGCATCCAGGCACTTACTCCCCGATGACTTTGACAACTGTGTGTCTCAGTGTGATGGTGTTACGCTCCAGCACGATGCGGTACAGTAGGGTGCAGAAGCAGAGGGACACAGCGATGAAGCACGGCAGATTCATCCACACAGGGCGCCGCCCGTCGCTACAGAACAGGACCTGCGCTTTTCTGCCGGGGATAATGAAGTAGGCACAAAAGTCCACGTCGTCGTCATGTGGTGTGCACTCCTTGAATTCGGCAAAAGCAGCATCATACTTCTCTTTGTCGGCCAAGCTGCGGTGTCTCAGTTCTGTGGACACGTGCAGTCTCGTCATACGGCCACCGGCCACCGCTGGCAGAGGCGCCGTGGCGTCCTCCCAACGGCCAAACTCAAAATCCTCGCGGCCTGCATGTGCAAGGTGCTACAGCCGTCGCAAGGCAGACACTTCAGGACCGCACGGATCCATTCTCAGGTGTTGGCCCCAACAAGTGATCGCACGCTGCGATCCAGCTCGAGCCAACTTGAGTTTGGCCGCGATTGCCACAGAAGATCATGGGCGCTCATTCTCATCGTGCCTTACGCACAGTGCACCACTTGTGGCATCCGCATGACACAGTCGGCATGCAGGATCTGCCATGCTACCAACGAGGGCTGCTCGCTGTTCACACCGGTGGAACTATGCAACGGCTATGGCCTCACTGCCGCGCCGTACAAAAGCACCTTCTGCAGGTTACTATGCCTGAGATGACAGAGCGGGGGGAACGCACGCTCATGCGAGACCACCCGGAAGTCATATCTCTTATGTATGGTTCTTTGCGACTCCATGTGTGAACACAGCCGCAAATCCAACACGTGGTGTAGCGGCCTGCAGGCTCTCCATGTACTGGTTGACCCCACCATCCTGCTGCACGTCAGACAGGATGCGCCTCAAGTCGCCGTATACCCAGTCAACAGTGTAATCGAAGAGCACAGCCGGCGTGGCAAAAAGTCCCAAAAAGTATAAAAGAACTTGTGCAGCTGTCGGAAGTCTCGTGACGAAGATGCCGAGAAATGGCGCTGCCAGGGCAAATAACAGAGCCCTCTTCTGCACACAGGCACACACACCTCACGGACAGTTGTCTGCTGATCGTGGCTGGCTGCACTGCATGAACCAGGCTGACGGGAACAGCTGCGGGCCGTGAGGGTGGCCCCTGCAAGCACTGACCATCTGGAGCAGCAAGGCCGGCCTGCCGCCTGCTTCCACACCGGTTGCTCGATTCACGCCCACCAAGGCGGTCTGCGCCGAGTGCCAGGTACCACGAGCTCAAGACGTGGCGACGCACGAGCCAGAGATATGGCCATGCACCACAATGCATGTGCCCAGATCAGGACGGAGGCAGAGCGAGGCCGACCTGCACAGGACCCCAAAAACAGCGTGCATCTACAATTCAACACAACTGCATGAAGAAGGCGCAGCGCACCTCGCTGTTCCAGCTGCACCTGCTCCTGCACCGCCGCCACCTGGCGCGCTTGTCTGCATTCACTTCTGTCGGCACCACCGACGCAGCGGATGCCGCCACGCTTACCACCTGCTCACTCTGTCCTTGCCCCACTCCAGGCTTGGAGGTATCATCGTCTGCACTGCCTGCCTGCGACTTGCACTGCTGTGCTGTCGGTTCTACAGCCGGCTGCTGCAGTTGCAGGTGCAGCATCTCAGGCATCACCGGCGGCTGCTCGCTCTGTGGCAGGTGCAGAGGCGCCTCAGGTGAGTCTGGCATCTGCAGGACCACGTGTTCATCCGCATTTAGCGGTGGAGGTGGGGCGGCTGGGGAGGGGGTGTGCCGGTGTGAGCCGGCGACATCATACTGGCAGGCAGCTGTGCCGCCGCGGCAGAGGGCGGCGTTGTTGACGTCTCGGCTGGAGCAGTGTGGCGGCCAGGCGGCGGCGGGCATGCGGGTTCCAGGGGTGTATGCTGTTCAGCGAGCTCCTGCGGGGGAGGGCCATGTGGCGGCACGGCCTCTTCGGGAGCCGCAGGGCCCTGCTGCTGCTGCATGGGGCCATCATGCTCGTGCCCATGGCCGGTTGGGGCTGGTTCTGACATTCGGTCAGGTACGTGGTGGGGGGCTGTCCGGTGTTGTTGCAGTGGTAGGGCTACTCGGGCAGACTCGGGGAGTCCCCTGTCACGTGGTGCTCCAATGTGGAATGGTTGGGGGTAGACAGGGCCGCAGCTCTTCAGCATATGGCTTGTGCAACGAGGTCACCTATTCCAACGTGCCTGGCCGTACTCCAAGGTTGCTGAGTAAAAAACTGGGTACAGATTGCAGTGGGGCTGAGCTGGTACTATGGGGTAAGACATGGCTTGATGCTGCGTACAAGAATATGCACCGTTTGCTTTGCTGTGTAGGTCCGTGTCAGTACTGGTTAATAGTGTGATCGTTCCTGGTGGCCTTGGTGCCTGCGGACAAGTTGTATGATTCCATAGTGTGCGGGAAAGCACATTCAGTGACCAGGCACGAACGTGTTTCCTAGCCCACGGTGCAGCACTTGGTAGCCACTGTCACATCCCCAGATGGGGGCACAGCAGTGTATGAGAGTCTCTGGGGAGCAGAGCCATAGACGGACGTTGTGTTGCTCCCCTGTTCACGAACAGCCCTGTCAAGGAAGACCCACAACAAGCAACAAGACCAACTACCACAAGAGTCCATGCAATATCAGTCACAACAGGTCTTAGAACTGAAATTTAGGTGTCTGAGACGCCTGAATGCTCATGATGAGCAATACAGGAAGCACACGTGGTGGAAACCAGTACTTTCCGATTTCTTGGAACACAGCATGGTACAGAAGCACATCTGCACCTCGCGCGCATGAGTTCTCCACAATGGAAGCTACGATGTCGGCAACGGTACAGGACTTCCATCTCAAATGGCATGGTGTGATCATACACTCCGTATCAGGCTTCTGACCTTTTCAACGAATTGGTGGCATGGGTCACACATGTTTAAACAGGACTGCACCTTCCCAAATCATAGGCTTGCATGTGCTTCATGCTGCTGCCGAAGCGGTAAAGAGCTGTGATACACAGTCCCACTTCACAAGCGCTTGGTGCAAAAGCATCAGCAAACAGGATCATGCTGCAATGGGGATTGCCCTATCTGTGAGTGCACTCAACGTCATTACATTCTCATTACGACAATGAACAATACCATTCGGGCCTTTCCAGACCGCAGACATGTAATGTGCCACCGTGACTGGGCCATCGTACAGGCTTGGCCAATTGCAACTGGCCTCACGCTATCGTGTTCGTTTCATTGACGCCCCAAAGCACAAAGTAAGGCGTTATTCAGAGGGTTGTTTGCATAATGTTTCGGCGATGCAAGGACGTACTGCCGCTGTTGCATTAACAGGCATAGTTCGTTCTTTTTCGCATCTCAGCAGACATACGCAGGCATAAAACAAGATGCGCAGCTGCACAAAGCAACTACGTGCAATATTATGTCACCGGTGATGGGACCGCATGCGGAGGGCACGAGCATACCACAGTGCGGTATTTCAGGATTATCTGAGGAGACACGTTTTGGGCCAAATGTCAGATTTCCCCAATCCGCAGTTTTATTCCCCAAACTACCCCCGATATCTCCAACTTCATCCGGATAGCCCTCTGCAATCCCTCAGGTATGGCAAGTCGATCGCGGAGCCGCCACGGTGCCCCAGGCCCATGCGGCTCGTCTGATGGTGCCCGTGCATTGCGTCCGAGGCGAGGTGGCCACATGTGCACCAAGCCAGTGCCCGTGAGCATTCAAACTTTTTTGTGGGGAAAGGGCTGTGATTGCATTTGCTTGTTGTCTAAACAAAACATTGACGACTGGCCACGCCATGCGAAAAAACGAGGCGATGGGTGATGATGTCAGTGGCAGGTCATCTGCTGAGACAGTGCACTGTACATGTAGGGAGTCGCATCCACTAGGATACAGTTTGCCGGCTGTCTGCTGGCAGCTGTCGTCAAGCCAGTGTGCTTGTTACATGTGCCAATTCTAGCAAGATCGAAAACTGCTGTGGCAACACAGCAAGGTGCACACGTTCTCCACGATGACCTGGAATACCGGAAGTGGCAGCAGGAGGTGTTCACCATGAGGAAGTATGTATCCTGAGCTGGTCGCAACCATAGCTGGTCAAAAGTACAACAATGTTAAAAGTACAACAATCCAGGCTCATGACTGGATGTGACCTCAAGCTCACTAATGACTTGCACAAAACTACGCAGCTGCATGATTGTTACCAACCAAAAAACACCACAACACAAACTACCTGAAGAATTAATCGAGAGAGGTGAGCAAATGTAGCGCCGAAGATCACCTACGATCTCGCTACCGTTGGCGCTTGCAACGGCCCCCAAGGTATGCTAGTGCTGTGTAGCAAGCAGTTCGAAGTGCACATGATGTCGCGAGACCAGTGCATCCAGACACCGGTGATGTTGCCGGACCTTGGGGTCCTGTCGGCGGCCGACCACTGCCGGGTTGCGCAAGCACGACAACTCGCACGGGATACCACCGATGACCGAGCGGCGACCTTTCTCCGTCGCCATGATCCAGATATCCCTTGTCCTCTGGATTCACAACACACGCATCAGCGGGTCGTTCCCCGGACTTTATGGGTACAGCGGTACGGCCTGTTGTGCCCAAACGTGGCTCCTGGCTCCAAACTGCCACTGTGTCTCATGCAACAGCGCTTGACCGTGTCCACTCAACGGTGCGGGGCGTGGCCGCCCGGCCCGGCCCGGATACAGACACGCCGGGGACGGCCCTCAACAACTGCCGAATCCGGGACGGTACCTGGGCGTGGGTGCTCCGGCAACGAGGTGTTCGACGCGAGGCCGACATGGGCGCTGGTGCCGGGCCGATGCGTTGGCGCCTCCGCAAACGCCAACGAGTTGTTCTTGAAGATAGAAACCCCATTGCACGCGGCCTACCGCTCACAGACACCATGCACGCACCGTATACAAGTAAACTCTCCGCGGTGGTGCACCCTATCATGGCCCTTCGTTCCTCCCACCTTCCCGGAGACCACGCCTTGGACTGCGGGGGGCTCAGCGCGCCCCATGTGTGCCGCCTGTGTCTAGAACGTGTGCATGAACGGCATGCGGACATGCCTACAGCGAGTCCAGTGGAGCACAGATGGCGGCATGTTGAGCACTTGCTGCGGGCATGTGCGCGGCTTGTCTCCGGCAAAGGCCTGCCCGGAGTGGCCCGCCTCGACATCCTGCGTGCTGCTGCCGTGACCGCAGTGGCCACTGCAGATGTGCGACGTTCCTTCCCGGGTGGACTCCATGACACGGAAGTTGCGTCTGCGTGTACTATCCCAGTCTTGCTGGATCTGTGCATGTGTTATGCCTGAGCACGTCGAGTCACGTATGGCAAGTCTGCACTCAGCTTGTGGCTGGCTTTGTCATTGGCTCGGCGACCTGCGTTGCGCGCATGTGGGCACATCCCCGGTTTGTCTAGAGCAGCTGCATGCGCTCTACCCCTGCCGGACTGGTCCCATGTCCATGCGTGGATGTCCGACTCCCCTGCCCTGTGTGGCTCTGCATGGGAGGACTCCGTGGTCGACGTCACCGTCGGGCGCTTCTTTTCCTTCCGCTCCTATTCGTTGGGGTGCTCTGGCCGATGCCCAGATGGGTTTGCTGTGATACCCACCAGCACCCACCAGCACAACCGCAGGTTTTCTAGAGTACAAACAAAAGATCGTGATCGGGAGCAAAGCTCTTCTTGAGGGTCGTTGATCTTCACTCATTGTTATGCAATCAGTGTGAAGCCTATGCACATGCCGAGCTACACAGAACGAGTTCCACCTTGATTCAGGACGTGCTGAAGCGGCGTTTGTCTCAATCAACGTGCTGTCATGTCAGTCGAAACATAAGACATATGGCGTTAAATGGTGTTACAGATACACGGAGATCAACGCAACAGCCCGGCATTGCCAAGGGGTAAGCGCACAAGCCAGCTCAAGCAAAACAGTCACATGCAGCACAGCAGGCACCACACCCAAGACCCTGATGCCCTGAACGCTGTACACAAGTACATACATCAATCCAACCACAAGGCCGCTCACAATGCCCACAATGTAGCAGCAGCCAACCAGAAACACCCCGGCACGCAACAGAGCACCAGAATCCTGCACGCCCCAGATTCCTGCATGCACACCCAACCGTCATGCGCAAAGTCGGGGACGCGGCACCCCACGGGGGGCCCGCGATCAGGAAGAGCTGGGGCCGGGGCGACCGGAGGGCAGATGACCGCCACTGGTCATGGGCGGAGAGTGGCTGGAAGGTGGGGGCTGGTTGTGTGGAGAGTCGGAGAGGGGAGAGGGGGGAAGGGGGGGAGCAGGGAGGACCGACTGGAGGAAGGAGAGGGGCCGGGGAGGGCAAGCATCCCGGGGCGGAGGGGGCGGAGGATCGGTCTGGTGCGGAGGTGGAGGGCATGCAGGGTGTTCCTTGCAGAGTTACGCGCAAGCGGCGGCCCCCTTGCGGGGGTTGAATTACAGCGCAGTCGGACCCGGCAGCCCAGGTAGAACCGGCCGCCCATCGGGTGGCGCCCGAATCGGCGCCACAGCGAGGACCTGCCTGGGGTGCAGCGACGGAGCGTGGTGGAGAGGTCATGCATGAACGGTGTTACATGGTCGCGTGGTTCGGGGTACCCTGACCGTTATAACGCTATAGTGAGCCGTGGCCGATGCCCGTTTGGGTCTGGCTTGATTCTCGATCCTCCTTTTTTTTTGTTTTTTTGAGCGAGATTGGCCATGGGTTGAATCAGGCCTGATGCACGTTTTCTGTGCAGGAACAGGAACACATGAGCATGAAAAGGACCATCAGCCAAAATTTTCAACGCCTTGACTTAAAATTTCCCGCGATTGGGTGGTACGTAGTGCAACTGGCTGGTACGTGCTCCAGGTCTAGCAGATCTGGATCCGCTCCGGCACGTGCTCGAGGTCTGCATCCGCTCCGGCGAAGTGGAGACGTCCCAGTTCCACATGAGGCAAGCTGGTGCTCCATACATCCGTCACTGTACGCGGCATGGTGCTCCGTATGTATATTCCTACGACCTCGCGGAAGGCCTGCAGCTGCAGCTGGCGCATCTTTGCATCAGGAGTTCCTGTAGACACGATGGAGACAGCGTTGACGTAATCATCGTATTCATGGACGGTGCGGCCAGCAGCAACAGGAACTCCGAAACATAGTATGCAAATGAGAATTCCCCGTACGAAATGAATGCTCACGTTTCTTTTACGACATTGCCATCGATGTACATGTGTTCTCGCCCATACAATGACGGCTTCAGGAGCAATTGCAAGCAAACGTGCGCGTGTGGGTAGAATTAGGCCTTACTGTTTTAGCTAAAGCTTTCAGGTGTGGGCGGGATTTCTCGTGGGAAGCTGGTCGGGAGCTCCATCGATATCGACGTTTGGAGAGGTCTACCACAGACACTTACCAGTTCACGTTGGCGCAGCTCTGGTGCCACTCAGCAAAAAGGAAGCCTTTTATTTGCATTTCGAGGGCTCGAATGAATCCTCCCGGCGGAAAACTGTGTCAAGGCCACACGCGTCCGAGAGCAGATTGTGCACAGACCCACGTTCGGTGGATTGGCGCAAGGCCAGTGAGAGACAAGCACATATACCAATTTAGTCATGATGGAGTTGCTATTGACGGGCTGTGGATGGAAGCGACAGGAGATGCCGTATCCACATCCCATTCCGAGGTGTGTCGACATGTCACTCAACACGCATCTGCGCGTACTGCCCTTATCCAAACACAACGGTGATGTCACAGACGTGTCTATTCTTGGAATAGCTGTATCACGCATTCTGTGGCGCGTGTTCGTATTCTATTGTCGCGATGCCGGCTGCATGTACGTACATTACCAGCTGCAGCTCATGCTCAGTTGTTTACCCCGACGTCCGTCCTACGAGCGATTCTCTCCTCAACCTGATGGGTACAGCGTTAATGGCACGTTTTGGAGCGCTGTGGTCGTTACATGGGCTATTGTCAGTGGACTGAACGTTCCTGTTAACACCTGCTGTTGCGTTCGGAAGCGCAGTGCTGCCTCATCGAGGCAATCACTCGAAGGCCGGCCGGGCGCCCGGTGTGGGCCGCGTCAGGCAAGTTCAGACGTCACGCACGTTTACTTTGATAGGTGTATAAAGGGCTCCGTTAGTACAGAGTCATGTCTGTTCCCGTACCTATGCAGCGCTTGCGCACTTGGCCGTGTTGGTTCCTATTCTAACCAGTCGATGCAGATGTACAACGCCAGGATCGTCTACGGAGAGCTGTACGAACGATACCAAGAGCGCTGCGTCGTCCAAGAAGGCAAGCAGATCAGCGAAGGGCGGCTTGGACGGTGTGTCTGCTCTGTGCAGCGGCTGCATGCCTTGCATCGTGAGGGCCATGGCAATAATCATCCGCACATCATATCCTATACGGCGATTGTGGCTCGTGCCAGCTCAACCATTTTCCCCCGGAAGGGCATGCTCGCGACCAGCGATGTGCGAGCTGTTGCGATGGAGCCCTTCATGGGCGACCTCCACCAGTACACCGCCCAGAATCCACTGAGTGAAATCCAGCAGTGGACCGTTCTTGCCCAGATGACGAATGCTGTCTGCTTCGCCCATGCCAGCAGAGTCGCTCACTGCAACTTATGCCCGGCGCACATCTTGGTACGCCCAGACGGCAGCGTTGCCGTCACCGGCTGGGGTTCATCCTGTACGCGCGTCAACTCCGACACCACGTCCCAGAACACACTCCGGTCATCGCTCTACCGGGCACCGGAGGTGTGGGCCTGCGACAGCGCATCGAGCCAGCCGTATCGCATTCTTCCTGCGGACGTGTGGAGCCTGGGGATGCTCGCCCTCTTCATCTCCGTGCCGCACCTGTGGCACACCTACATGACAGCCGCGGAGCTGGCCCCAGACTGCACATACACAGCCTTCCGCAAGAGACTCGTGGACCTCCTGGAGGCGGCTCGGGGTGTGCTGGACCCGCGCATGGCGACGGTGATCCAACAGGCACTGGACCTCAATCCTGCCACGCGTGCGACGGCCGCAGAGATGGCAGCCCTGGTCACCACGAGCGCCGACGCCGTTGCGCTCGCTCACCACAAGCGCGAGGAGGCGCAGCGGGCAGCAGCTAAACGAAGTGCTGCCCAGGCGGCACGGGCGAAAAAGGCAAAGGCCCCCAAACGCAAGGCCACCAAGGTCAGCTCCTACTCCCACCTCCAGCATGCACCTGCTACCATCACGAACGCACCTCTCACCGTCCCGTGCGTTGCAGGGCCAGCGCAAAGCCGCGCGCAAGAAGGCGCCGCGCCCCTCACCAGCGGCCCGCGCCGCCCCGTCTCCCCGCGGCACCGGTGCTGGCAAGGGCACCCCCTCCAGCTCTGAGGCGACCCCGTTGGCGAGCAGCGACCCCATGCGCATCGGCGACGCCACAGGGCCGCCAACGCCAAGCACACTGGACCAGGGAGCCTCCGCCGCATCCACCGGCACGACACAGGCTGTGCTCGAAGCAACACCGGTCAGCAGGAAGCGGCCCGCGACGACGCAGCTCACACCGAAGACACGCGACCCGCAGCTGCCGCGACACGAAGACCCGGCTGTGGCCTGCTCAGCATCGGGCACCGCTGCCGGTGCGCTCTTGTTCCACGCCCAGCAATTCGTATGCCTCTCTCGAGGAATGCCGATGTGTGACCCTGTCTACTACTTCGCATCCACAGCGTGGGGCGGACGTTCACAATGCGGGCTGTGCAGGCCGTCCGCTGGTATTCCTCGAGCAGCCGGGCCAGCCGCAGACGGTGCCACAGGGGGTGCGGGCTGCGATGCAGGCCGCGCGACCGGGAAAGATGCCATGCGTGCTCGCCCCGCCCCCCTCGTCCCCCGCCGGCACGACCGCCGCAGTCGATGCCGCGCACGTGGAGGCCCCCGCCGGCACGACCGCCGCAGTCGATGCCGCGCACGTGGAGGCCCCCGCCGGCATGACCGCCGCAGTCGATGCCGCGCACGCGGCGCCCCCCGCCGGCACGACCGCCGCTGTCGGCCCTGCCTCACAGCCGCAGGTCTACTGCGCCGCGCCCCCCGGCACGTGCCTCCCGCCGCAGCCGCCCCCCGGCCCACCCCCCCCGGCCGTGCACCCGGCCGCAGCGCCCCAGAGCCGGCCTGTCACTGCTCCTCCTGCCGCCGGTGGAAGCTTGCCGCCGCGGCAGGTGCATCACCCCCAGGCCGAGCTCCTCTTCGGCATGCCTGCAGTCGCCGCAGACCTGCCGCGCGTGCACCTGGATCCGCTCCGCCTTCCGGCGTCGCAGGTCCCCTTCCAGGCGGTGTGGGTACAGGGGCGGCTGCACCTACTGGACATGGAAGGCATCCTGACTCCAGTGAGTTTGGATTGATTTGGATGAGCAGGGAGGCTGTGTTGGCCAGTGAGCGTGTGCGTAGTGATCTGCAGGGGCCGCAGAAGCAGTGCAGTGCCATAACTGGCGGGCCTACGCGGGCCGACTGATGGCCTGAGCTCACCACAGTGCTACAGATTTACTCCACCTGTGCATGGTCAAGCCCGCAGGGCGTTGCTATAGTTTACAACCCGAAGAATGAGCCGTTTTACTACATGATGGCGAGAGTTTACATGATAGGCGATGGAGCAAGATGGAAACGATGCGGATGCCGGAGTGGCGGATGCTCCATGGTGCTTGGGGTAGAGACTGGCAAATGAGGCCACCAACCTCCATGGACTTTACAATGAGTAGCCTACATGCTTTTGTTTGCAGCATGAAAGGGGGTGGGGGCAGTGTGCAGATACGTGGTGCGGCATCATGTCCGCAAGCTGTTGGGTTAGAGTCATCAGCCTTGAGCCTCTGCCCCCGAGTGTATTTGGCATGCGGCGGTGGGGCATCTGCCTCCTGAAGCTGGCCATCGAATCTGTCAGAGCGCTGAAGCTCCAGATCTCATGGCCAGCAGGGCAGCTGGATTCCCGCGGTCGTGTCAGAGTCAGTATACGTAGCACTGTGGAAGAGCAGTCCCACGCTGGAAGTTTGGTTCACACCCTCCCATGGATGGGTTTGAATCGTTTGTTTGGCTCTGGCTTCTGATAGTTGATCGTGCAGACCAGACTGTCCTTACTCCAGTGCTGCTGAAAGGCAGAGCAGGGCAGGGCTGTGGGCGCAGTGTCCCTCGTGCAAGCCAGTGCTTGATCGCTCGTGGGTTCTGTGTGCTGGCATCAGCATCGATGCTGGATGCATGTGCTGCTTGCCAGGCCGTTGCTGCAGTCTGGTACCAGTTTAAGTGTACATCCAGGTGATTGCCTTCAATCGCCTGCGGTCGGGAGCATATGAACGATGATGGCCGGTATGCAAAACGCAGCGACTTGGTTGCAGCTACTGACTCTGTAATCAGGCATCGAGGCTATGTGGGTGGGAGCGCTGCAGAGTGGAGCACTTGTGCACGAGGAAGTCAATTATTCTGGTGGACGTGTGATACAACTCCCATCACTGGTTCGTGGGAAACTGCGAGTCTGACATGCGCAAGCTCCTAGAACACTTGCTTCAATGCTCCATGTGATGCACGGTCAAAGAGACTTGCCACCACATCTGTCCATATTCATTGCATTAGTGGTGAGAAGCTCAACCAGGACATGCCCTGAGCAATGTTAAATGGATGAACACGCGTGTTCCAGGCTGCCTGTCACATCGGTCACAGCTACATGAATCATCAGCTTCAGCCATAAGCATTGAGTGGCACTCTTCTCCAAGCAAAAATTGTCACCTCAACGTTGCTGTCGAAAAAAAAGGTACCTTCACCTGGACCCTCCTGCAGCCATCGCTTCAACATCCATCCTGGTCCATGTAAGCATGGTCTCGTTGCAGTATGCACGAGGATGCTGACACCAACGGCGGCTGGGACCAATGTTTGTCCCATCTCTGCCCTTGAGGGATGGATGCAACCGCAACAAAAGTCCGACAAGCGTGGGTGAAAGGGGGCCGAATGCAATACTCAGCATGCAGCCCTAGGCCCCACAGCGCCCTGTCGTAGACTCTCTGACCTGCGAACTCGCACATGCACAAGGTCAGGTTCCATACTGCATGCCTCAAGAGCCCTGGCGCCCAGAGCCTCTGATCAAGTGGCTACTTGTCATCCATACAAACTGCGTATAGTTAGGTTTGATACTGTCTATGCAGTTTACCCTGTACTGTCTGAGCTTCCAGTCGATGTCCACTGGGCAGTACCTGGACAATGCTCCCGAACCACATCCAATCCATGACACCCCAGTGGCCATGGTCAGGCGTCTCATTGCCATGTCGCAAAGAGCGCTGCCTTGAGAGGTTGTTTCATGCGTTTTCTGCTGTGGTGGCCGATGCCTTCAGCCTGTGCATTCCTGCTCAGTGCAGCTTGCACGATGAGCAGCACACGGGTGCCTCAGCCCTCGTTATGCCTCAACACTCGCTCTACCTTTCTACCTGCAACTGCCTCTCGGTCCACAGCCTGCGCAGCAAAACAGCCATCAAAGTACCAAACTTGAATGGCGCGGCTCGGTTGTTTGTACCCGAGAATGGTTCCAGCTGGGTCATCGGGCAGTGTCGGTTGGACAGAGCGCCACACTGCACCTGGCATCGCGTTCATGGGATCCCCTCAGCAAGTCCCGTCTGTTGCATATATGATCTACACATTGACGTATACCCGTTGGTCAAGGCTGGTTTCAAGTGGCGCTGCAAGCCGCTGTCGTATACGCGTTGGTGGCAAATGCATTTGCTTGTCGCATCCCCAATTCCACGTGGATTTCCAATCCAGGCTGGCCGACGCTATCCGGCCATGCCAGGCCCCAGGCGGCTCGTAGATGAATGCGAACACACCAGGTGTTGCACTGAAATCGGTTGGACCCTGTGTCGTATCCCTACATCTGTACACATCTACGTGATACCCCCAGCCAAGTGTGGCAAGAAATCTTCGTGTGCAGTCCACTGGGTCAACCTTTTGGCAGTATAACAATATTCTGCAGATTTTGGCACGTTTGACGTCCACTATGTCATCGATGAGTGTCAGAGGCTGCGCACGCGCGCCAGTCCGTCGTCCGGCTACAACTCTCCGGAAGCAAGCCAGGGTGCACGCTATCAGCACACCTTCAAACAAGACCGGGTCCAACATCTTGCAAGACCTCAAGCAATGTACCAATGTGCTGCTTGACAGTACGCTGTCCCCGGAGAAAATGACAGGCGACTCCACTACAGACGCTGCCGTCGTGAACGTAGCTCTTATGAGCCACATTCTGGCAAATACATCTGCTTTCTATGAATTTGCGGTCCGTTGCTGCCCTTTTGCAAGTAACGTGATTTTGAAAGAAATGAAGAGGCCGAGTGTGGAATCCGCATGCCCCGACATGCTCCACTCCTGATCACGGCCTCGTGCAGAACGCGATCGAGAAGGGAGTTGCAAAGGCGGCAGCGGAGACACAAGGAGACACGAGTGCTGCTATAACAAGCGCCATGACCAACGTGGCTGTTATGCTGAAGGACAGCATTGCGGGCAGGATTGCGCTAGAAGTCGACCCGCGACTGTCGGACGACTCGGGTGCGCCCCATCAACGAAATGTTGCAACTCAAACGCACTATGGCACCTATCTCCACCTGTACCTGTCCATTTCCCATGCGCTGGTTGTGCCAGTACAGGTGTTCTGATGCATGACTCTGCAAAGGAAAGCACGGCAAGCTTGCTAGCTACTCAGCCCGCTGCAATTTGGTCACTCCACACCCGCTTGCAGATGCAATGACCGCACAGGGCAAAGCTCTCGCAGCCATGTGTGACGAGCAAGGCCTGCGCTCGGACCGCATCCTCATCCAGCTACCCGGCACCTTTGCGGGCATCCTCGCAGCAGAGTCCCTGCAGAGCTCCGGCATCGACTGCGAGATCATTGGAGTGTACAGCCTACCCCAGGCCGCCCTCGTAGTAGAGAAACGAGCCGCAGTCATGGTCATCAACTTGCGCCACATCAACCTGTGGTATGACACCAACCCAGGAGCCATCCGTGACCCTCATGTGCGACCCCACCTCCACCACCCCCCCCCCCCCCCCCGCATCAGGACGTGGCCCTACACATCTGCCTCCTCCCACCTCAGGTTCTGTGGCTTCATTTCACACTGTGCCGCGAGCACAGCATTCGCGGCAGCACTGCAGCCAGCTAGGCCGGCGCTCTGCCAGGCCCTGTTACTGTCTGTAACTGCTGCAGTGTACGGCCATGACAGCCCCGCACCCACAGCGCCCAGCGCTGACTGCCGCCGCCGAGGGCCGGGTCACAGCATGGGCCCCAGCATCCGTCATGCATGCACATGGTCACAGCATGGTCCCCAGCATCCATCCCAGGCCAAGACGTGTCACCTGCACGCGCCATATTTCGCCACATGTAGCCCACTGCAGCCGCACGGTACCTACAGCTGGCCGTCGGGACTGCTTCTGCGCGCAGCCCTCCATAGAGAAACCCCAAACCCGTGATGTTTGAGCAGGGCACCAGCGCTCCGACGGGCCAGGAAACTCCCATACTTCACCCCACGCATGTTGACTGCCTCACGTACGATCAGCTGTGGGTCCGCGCAGCCTGTGCGGCGCATTGCCGGCCCACTCGCACTTGTGCCGACCCGGGGACAGACGCACCGTGAGGCTTGCAGGGGCCACGACAAGACGCGGGGGGCGCGGGCGACATCAACATGGGCGTGCGCACGGCGGCCGCGGCATACGCACTCGCGCAGCGCGCTGGCGGCGGCACCCGCGTCATCGTGATGGGCGTCCACACGGCCGCAGAGGCCCTCGCACTCTCCGGAGTCGACTACATGCTCATCCCGGACGCCGTGTCCAAGGCGCTCGCCGCCCAGGCCACCCTCGCCGGCTACAACGACGGCCTCTCCGCTGACGCCGCCGCCGCCGGCGGCGCCGCCGTGCCGGCGCTGGACGCCGCGACAGTCGCCGCGGCAGACCTCCCGGCGCTGGTGCCAGTGGGCAGTGCAGCTGAGCTTGACGCCGAGATGGGCATGGCCGGGGTGGAGCTGGTGAGGAAGAAGATCGCAGCGGACCGGGAGGCAGTGGCGCGGGTGGAGGAGCTGCTTGGGAGCGTTGTGGTGGCGCGTGAGTGAGGCAGCGTGGCAGCGGGTGTGTCCGCCATAGGGTATGGATGCGACTCGCGCGGCTGCGGGGACTGCATGCGTGTGACCGCGTGCGGCTTGCGGCGGCATGCATGTGGTGCGTGCGGCTGCCGTTGGTGCCCGTAGCTACCTTAGAATCTGCGGCCGGGAGTGCGGCGGGTTGAGCGCTGCCCTTGCGGTGCAGCCCCCAGCGCCATCAGATTCGCTCTGGTTGTGCAGGCGTCGGAGGGCACGTCGCGTTGAATTGCATTGTAGCAGGGGGGGGGGGGGGGAGGACTCATGAATTTAGCTGGAGAGAAAAGAGGTTGTTGCTGCTGCGATTGTTGCTTTTGAACTGGTGTTCCTGCCGCCACCGCCACAGCGTCCTCTTCATTACTACCTTCTCCCAAAAGGCTTCCTCCTGCATTAGCAGCAATACTCGGCGATCCCGTCACAGATTTTGCTCTTTGAACACTCTTCAACCACGGATGTGCAGCCAGCTGGTCAATAGTAGGTCGCAGCGCAGGATCTTTTTGCAAAGCAGATCGGATAAAATCTTGAGCTGATCTGCTGATATGCACCGGGATTAAAGGCTCTGTTTTCAAAATACGTGTATAGGTAGCTTCTTTTGTATCTGCTTCAAAAGGGGGTCCACCAACAAGGAGTTCATAGGCGAGAATACCAGCGCACCAGACATCCACAGGGAGACCATAGTTGCCACCATTGTTGTTGCTGTTGGAGAAGAAGGGGGATCGAGGAGCTGCTGGGGAAGAAGGTACACCCAGTCCAGAGTTTAATTTTGGCGTGGTATGTGCAGAAGAAGATGCAGTAGCATAGCCAGGAGATCCAGGCATGCTGTGCTGTGCTTGTTGCTGAGGAAAGTGTTGTGGTGGTATAGGAGCACCAGAGCGAGGCAATATAGCAA
>JAUMHO010060121.1:0-28713 GCA_032360965.1 Ulva armoricana
AGCATGCATGCCCATGCATATGCTGCTCTGTTATGCGCGCTGCCCGGCATCACTCAGCTCTGCAGCCCTGAGCGCGACTGTGTTTATGCTTCAACCAAATCGCTAAGCGGCGGGTCCGGTTGGGCATTCGGATTCATGTTTTAACAGATTCGGCTGAGACCGGGCATACTTGATACACGCTATGCGGCTTGGGTTGATAGAAGCTGTGAGGTGTTGAGTAGAAGGTACATCAAAGACGTCGGTGTGGAGGTTCAGTGTGAAAGTTTGTTCTTCGTGCACAACATCAAGATACCAAGATTTCGGGCGTCAAGTCAAGCATTCCAAGGCTAAGGCGATGACATAGATACCCACATGAGCTATAGATTAAACATTAGGACCACTACATACTGTCACTAGTAGTGACGCTGCAAGTGATGGCTCCCCTGAGTCTACTACTGCCCCACAGATATACTCATTCATAGCTTAACACATGCATGCCTACATAGTATACCCTCCTGAACCCATTCTGGTTCAAGGTCTTTAAATGTGTAAGCTCATGACAGCAAAGCTCCCTGCCAGGTGGACTCCAGGTATCATAACCAAAGCGATTTATCAAGTTTTTAGCGTAGCTGATCATGAGCTGCCAGTGAGATCATATGGGATTTGTGACAGAATCCCCCTCATGGGAAACACTTCGACCCGAAGTCGTACTTGTGAGCATGCTCCTGTTCGAGCCACGAATGTATGGCTTTTGGCATGGTAGTGAGCAGTGGAAGCAATGATTCGCGATCGAGCCCATGACCTTAAAAGGCCTTAATTAAGGTCGTATGTAGGGATATCTATCATCGATACCATATGTTATACTCCACCAAAATGGCAGAGAGAATTAGGACGGTCGTTCAAGGGCCACAGATACTTATGCCCTAAGCATCTGCTGTCTGAGACCCACATCGCACAGGCGACCAGCGACGCCCCTTCCAGCCACATCCATGCATGGTGCACTGAGACAGGGCATCATGTCCAGCTGGTTCCCAAAGCACCTAGTTATGCCCCATGGCGACCCCAAACTCGTCTGTAAGTGCCCATGGTGTCTGCGCTACCGGTGGACACGCTGGGGGGCTGAGTGCACACCCCCCTCGTATTCATAGCATTAGCATACCCGTGTAGCATTATAGCAGGCACTGAGTAGCCTAATTGATCGTATTCATGACGCTGCGTCTGCGTGTACTGTCCCTTTCATACTGATCACTGCATATCTTAGGCCAGAACATGTCGAAACCTGGCAGCATGTATCATGTGAATTCTGGCAGCGCATACATGCTGCATGACAATATTCATTCGTTTGACTGAGTCGACGCGTACGGTTCACTGCTGGTGTCATCTTATATGACCGTACGGTTCACTGCTGGTGCTGGCAACTGTTCACCGCTGGATTCACCGCTGGTGTCATCTTATATGCGAGTAATCTGTTAAGAGAGCATCACCACAGTTGCGCAATCCAACAAGCTGTGAATTCGCCAGCTGGATCCGGGAGTCTAGGGTACACAGTGCTACACTGCACAGTGCAAAACTGTGTTCATCGATACTATGCTTGTCCTTCAGGTCGCGCAAGGGGTATGTTTGTAATGCAGCCTCGTGTTCCAACCAATCATAAATCCGTCTACCATCATTGCTTTTCATCCGCATAGACCAAACGCTGTAACGCTGTGACGCTGTAACAGGGGATCATAGACCCTATTGATCTTGGCACGTCACTCTACTAGTAGATCTCGAGTGACGCCACGCCTGCTGGTGCTGTTACAGCCCGAGCCCGACGTGCTGCGAGAAGGCATCACTGCAGGCAATGTGGAACTGCTGTGCTGTGGAGCGCTCGGCTGGGTTACGCTCGAGGAGGTGCAGCACCGCAGCACGCAGCGCGCCGAGGCGATGCAGCTGGACGCCGCAGCGGCCGCCCTCCCACGGTAGCATCCTCTCCCCTTGCAGCTGCGCCACCACCTGCACCCCAATGGCCAAGGCTGGATTGACTTCGCTAAGGTTGCCCAGTGCCTTGCAGACTCCAGGTACTGACCCTGGGTCAGTGACCCACAAGTGGAATAGCGTGTTATAACTATGCTACGCTCGGGCGCAGCCCGAGAGGCCCGGACGCTGCCAACCGCAACCGCAGCACGCCCGGCCGCCCTGTAATCCCCGACTGCCATACGCATGTCATCTTGTGCACTCGCGCTGCCTCTTCGATACGCAGATCATGCAGGACAGACTGCAAGACTCGTATGCATACTACTCGTGGATGTGATGCATGCATGTTGATGTTGGAAACGCAGAGATTTTTGGATCCTGCCAGCACACAATGCAGCAGCAGGGCAGACACTGTTTGATCAAACAGTGGGTCCTGCATGTGAGGGCAGTGGTGCTGCGCAATGCGCAAGAGTGGCCGGCGGCTCAGGGAATGTGCAGGTACTCGCCGCGAGACATCCAGCCGAAACATATGAAACTTTTGGTATGGTGCGCCCGGTAGTCAAGGACCGTGTCGTACCACGGCCTTTCCGTCTGTGACAAGGTTAAACGCCATCTCACCGGTGAGCAGCTCGAACGCCATGACCCCCAGTGCCCACGCATCCAGCGCCGGCGTACATGTCATGCCGCACGAGCCGCGTACAAACGCGTGCACAGCCTCTGGAGCCGCGTACGCCAGGGTGAAGTGCAGGGGGGCCTCCATCCCAGCGCGCACAGCACGCGCGTACCCTGAGACCGCCCAGCGGCGATTGGCAGCCATGAACAGAATCTTGGAGGGCTTGAGGTCTCGGTGCACATACCCTGCGTCGTGCAGGTTTGCGAGGCGCCGTGACACGCCCACCAGCACCTGCAGCTCACAGCACACAGCATGGGTGCGCTAGGACAGGGCTGATGTGCCTGGCCACAGTGCATCAGTATGAAGGCACACTCCCGTGCAGGGTGCACATGCGACAGCATCCTCTGGTCAGTGGCGTCTTTGGCCGCCGAGCCGCGGGGCACCAATGCGGACGAGTTTTCACATAAACTTCAACCGAGCTCTACTAGTGGCCTTCGCAAGGATTAATGGCCGTCTAGACTGAGTTGAACGTGTTTATATGTGAACCATGTTAATTAGCGAACTCACAGGTGCTTACCAGAACCAAGGCATGGGGACTTTCGATTTTTGCAGGTTGGACACGTACACTGCGACCGCCGAATCAAAACTCATTGTAAAAAATTTATATCCTGCTGAAAACGTCTAGCATATGCACTGTTAGGATGGATCGAGCGTTCAGAAATTGCAGTCTGAGATCGCGTGTGTAAAGCAGATGCAATTGAGGAGCGCACCGCGAGTGCAGAGAACAAGTCGGGGGCAGTCGAGTCGGTCCACTCCTGCAGTGTCATCTCCTTACGCATGATCAGCAGTGGGGGCAGCGGTTCGCCGCTGGCATCCTTCAATCTCCCGTCTGCATTGTCCAGGAGCTTGTACACCTTTGGGAGAAATTCGTCGGCGGGGGGCAGACCGTCCGCAACGGCTTTTGCGGCAGCAGCAGCGGCCGAAGCAATCCTGGGGGCCAGCTGCTTCCGCAGCGACTGCCGAAAAGTGGCGTACAGTGCGGCCTCTGCGTGGAAGAGGCCCTCCTTGAGGTAGAACTTGATTGCGTAGGCCTTGCCGTCTATCTCGCTGTGCGCGAATTGCACGACCGTGCTGCCTACAGTTCTTGACGGCGTCACGGCTGCACATCGTGAACCGGTACAGTCTCGTGGAGGGGCAGCCACATCTCCGTGTGGATGGGTGCACAAACAGAAGGGGTGCATGTCAAACATCTCAAGCCGAACATGGCTCTGGTAGTCCGGCATGGACACTCGGCTGCAATTCCAGACTGTTGACTTGGGAAGTCTCGTTCACTGACGGCCGGTACTCCTTCTCTAGGTCTTAATCTGAGAGTCATGCCAATCAGTTACGAAGGCTAGATTAGTACTAATTGATCGTCGTATGTACGCGGAAACGCAACAGTGTAGTATTAGTGCAGTCGCCCCGAGCCGTTGGTGTAGCCCGTGATATATTTCCGCGTCGGAAACCAAAAATTTCGGCCCCAAACAGCTCCCTGACCAGGTAAATTTGGGGATATCGGGTTGACCCGATAGTGTAGAAATTTTTATCTAATATTGCCAACGGTCCCAAAACCGGGCAGAAAAGGCCAATACCGGAAAACGGGAATTCGATTTTTGGCCCATCCCAAGGGATAGCGTACCCCCAATTGCGCATTCGTTGCGGCCGAGCAACTCAAATCGGCCAAGGAACAGCCCGCCATTCCTGTACTCCTCAAGCTGCCTCATCGTCTTGGCCACTCGCTGCTGCTGCCGTTCCATCTCTCCGTATCCTGAGGGACCGGCCTGCAGCGACCCCATGCCCCCGAAAAGCGCCGGCACGTCTCGCCGCCAGGCTGCCATTTCTACTCGATCTTTTGTCCGCCGCCGTTTGGCTCTCTTTGTGAGCAACGAGATGATGTAGCATAAGCTCACGGCAGCGCACATGGCCGCGGTGATCACGATAAACACAATGACCCCAATGAACGTGTCCGAGCTTTGTTGCGGTTCATCACCTGGAGTGACACGCCCCGGCAGCAGCGCTGGGCTGGCAGCGCCAGAAATCAGTGGCACGATGGCAGGCGGCTTGAGAGGTTCATCGCGACCGCTGCGTTCGAGATCTGGGAGGATGAATGGCGGCCAATCCGGAGGTGCGGCGGGGCGTGCCCGCAGTTCCTGTAACATGCAGCTGATCTCGAGTGTTCACAGCGATTTCTCCTCTTGAAGTGCCCACCCACTGACAGGTGCAGGAAGATAAATGCAAGATAAATCCTCGCCTGAAGCTGTGTTCAGTAGAAGCAGTAGAACGGTAAACCGCACAACAAGCACCTGCTAAGCAGCATGATTGCAACAGCTGAGATATCTGCTTCACGGTTGCGGTTATCTCCACGGGCATGGGCATCTCGCAAAGTGCATCTGACTGCTTGTGAAGCGTCCAGCAAAGAGGCCAAGCCTGGATTTGGGCACACCAGTTGCACTGTAGCAAGCCATGTATCGTTTTCCTGAATCATTCCCATGCGCCTTGTTTCTGCACTCACCACACGAGTCAGCACACACGTCGCAGGGCCTTTTAATCATGAGGCTGACATGTGCATGACCCAGGAGATCAGGATGCAGATCCTTTGTCAGTGGTTAATTATAGTTATAACGTTCTGCAATGGTTTCTACGGAAGCAGCAGATAGTCGGAAGATGCGAGCAGGGTGGCTAGAAGTTTGGATACAGACGCTGATGTTGTCTGATTCCATGACTTGGTCGGCTTTGTGGGTTTACCCCTGTACTCTTTTGTAATTATGGATACAGACGCCTACGCTGCGGTGGCTGCATTCTAACATGGCGGACGGGTAGCCGCATGGATCAAATGTACTGCAAAGACCTCAGCATGCCTAGGCCTGCAGTATGTATATGCCTACATCCTACCTGCAGTACTCCCATTGCCTGCATGCAGTATGTAGTGACATGGAAGAGGGGCGCAGGCACAGGTGCATCATGCAACGGCGTACGGCCCCCGAATCAGGCCAACCTATCATTGACCCTCAGAATACGTCCCTCCCCGGTACATCTACGGCTCAAACTTAGCCCTGCAATCTGTGCCACTGCCAATATCACTATGTAAATGTCTTGCTTGCGGCATGCCGACATACTGGCCCTGGATAGTAGCGCTGAAGGATGCGATTATTTCAACTTGCGCAACTGAAGCAGACATGTAGGGCCGCACAGCTAACATCACTGAGCGCTCTGAACGGCAGGTCGTGATAGGCTCAGAGCGGATCAATCCACCCCGGGGCGGTACCAGTTGTGTTGGCACCCCAGGAACATACCCGGTGCAACGCAATTGTTCGCACAGAATTCGACGCGTTCATGGCGCTGAACAACGTGGTCAACCTCTACACCCACCAGTGCACTGCTGCAAAGAGCGCAAACAAGCTAGTCCCTAAGAAAGCGTGCAGTGCATGCACCTCATGCATGCAGAAAACACACACCTTGTCCACTGGCGTCATACACCTGCTCTCCATGAACTCCCAACAAGTCCGTCGGAGTGATGTATTCGCATAGTTCGCCGTAGTCAGCCGCATCCCACGAGGCCTGCTGATGACGCACGCTAGGCCCAGGTAAATGATCCAGGATGTGGTCTCGACGTTGCAGACACTCCGCTGGACATCCAGGGAGGAGCTCCTTTGGAGGTGCGGGTAGCATGCATTCGCCACAGTCGCTCATGGTAGCATCGGAGATGACACACTCCTCCCCGAAGACGCCGCGTCCTTTTGCAATTGGAGGCGCCGAGTCATAGATGACATCGTTGCCGACGTCGTCCTCACCAGTGTAAATATGGTGACTGTCGTCGGACAGGGAGTAGTCGTTGTACCCAGTGCTTACGATCGCGCCTTTCGCGAGCGTGACGTCAGCGAGCGACACGTTCTTGAACCGCACGGTGCCTCCATACGACACATCCGCGACCTCCGCACGCAGTCTCGAGTCTCGCAGGACTGTGTTGCGGATGTATGCGACGGCTCCATTGATCATCATCAGCGGCGCAAAGGTCCCGCTCCACCCGGTCAGGATGCACTCTGCAGGCACCTGTCGCAGTCCCAGTGTGAGGCTGTGTATCTTCAACTTCGAGGTTTGGAAACATGCACATGGATGATGCTGTTCACGGACTGGGTGGGCACAACGTGGCTAGTTCGGCCTTGCCAAAGGAATTCATCAGACGTCAGCGGCCCGACAGCATTAATATTCATCGCCGATCGCATCGTGACAGCTTCTGATATGCCCTAAGAGAGGTTGGGCACTTGCTGCGGCATGCATGTGCCGCAGCGCGCCACGTCGGTTGCACATGGCAGCCGGTTGGTGGGAATAGTTGATTGTGTCCGCTTGCAAAAGGCTAGACCGCACACTGGGAAGCTTTCCTCCATGGACAGGTGTCAACACAGCAGCGCTGCTACATAAGTAGTTCCAAAAGAGTACACAACGCGTACTCAGCGCAGGCATATATGACGATTCACACTGTGCGATGACGCCATGAGGCAACTCCAATACTTCTGGAAATACACGTAGTAGTTGTGTGGACCCTGGCTGTAGCGAGGCTGTAGCAAGGCTGCAACGAGGCTGTAACGTTAAAACGACTTAGCGTTTGCAAGCCGCCGATTGCAATGCTGGACCGTATGCCGTATTCCATACGATTTTCCAAAATATGCGTATTTAATACGATATTTTGTTGAAGACACGTATTCTGCTAACACTGACTTCAGGAACCACTTTAAATTTCTGGAGCATCTCATTCCTGCAGCTCTCTAGAGTGCACGCCTGGGTACAACAACTGTATTGTCACCGATCACGGCAGTGGAGCATACAGTAACGCACAGCTATGCTTGTCTGTCAACCCTCAAGGTTCCAGGGATCCACTGCTTAAATCCGCACACGATGACTCGGAGAACGTGGAGCACAGCAGACTTTTAGCAGAGCTGTAGCTACATGACTGTGGGATGACCCTGATGCGAATCTCACATGTTGCGGCTATTGAGGCTGGTTGTGATGATCTAGACCTGCTCGTGGAGACTCTCGCAGCCCACGCCGGGTCTGCTGGGATGCCTCGGTGGATTACGCAGCGGCTGGGGTGCACAGTGGCCGAGGATCATGGTGGTAATTATAATGTCACTATTAACCCGGCTCACAGGTTCAGAGCCGCACCGGCCATGTATATAGACGTCTTGTATTCCGTGTTTCTCACAGCCACGGCGTCCCTGCGCACGCGTGCGGGCGTGTCCATATGGAACGTCGTGTTTGTGGTGTAACTGTATCTGCGTCCATCTCCGTCCAGGCTATTGTCCCCCTGGCCACTACTGGTGCGATGGACTAGGCGCGGCGCCAGTCCAATGAACGTGATCACAGCCCCTGGCCCCTGCCGGCTTGCGCGTTGGCTGAGCTTCAGGTACACATTGTCTACCCACAGCCGGCCCTCGTACATCTCGAGCCATGTATCTGCGATGATGATCAGACACTGCAGCGGCTTCAACGGCAGTAGGCTCGTTGTATCTGGGTCGCCTGTGGCAAGCCTGAGGGCAGACACCGGGTCCGGGTCAGAGCAGTTACCCTACACGTCTGATGTAGTCACTATTGAGCCAGTGTTGTGGCATACTGCATCACCGCCGGCGCGGAGTTCAACAAGCCGAAGATGGCTCAAGACGGCGCGCATGGCAATTAGGCGTTCACCAGTTCAAACAGCACCCTGCGTAGTCTGGAGGGGCTCTACCGAGGAACAGCCGGAAAATTCTCTGCAGGTATGCCACACAGTGCATGCGGGCCCATGCACCAGCAGGTCAGAACGAGGGGCAGAAAAGTAGGCCATGCATTACGCCCGATGCATGTGGCCATCAGCGTCCCACAATGGAGCATGGCAGAGCAGGCCATCCGCACGGAGCGTCGGCAGGGCCCATCCATCAGCGAAGGCACAGCACAATGCCTCCTGCAGCAGCAGCTCGTCTTTACCGTGTGGCAGTGACGGAAGTGGAGGCGTACCCGGATGGACCTGAGCGTGGGCAGTGCATGCAGCAATGCGAGGTGGCCATCAAATGCCAGGCTCGCCGTGTAGCGGTTGGCGCCTGGATGCACCGCAATTGGCGAGCGCCGCATGTCAAGATGCGCCCGAATCTCGATGTCACGTGACCCCTGCTGTACTTCACGCTGCAGCTCCTCCGCATTCCATACTGCAGTAACATTAGAAGGCGTTGTGCCGTCTGTTTCTGACGCCTCGGCGGGAGGTGACGGACTGTCGGTAGGCGTAGGAACCGTAGGAACCGAGTCGGGACTGTGTCGCGGCTGCCCTGCTGATGATGGGGGGCTGGATGAAGGTGGAGGGGGTGTTGTGGCTGTCACCTCGGCTGAGGTGGAGGCGCCGGCAGTCTGGTGCATCTGCCTTGAAGTGCGCACAGGAGCGTTCATATCGCAGGCGTGCGATGAAGTGGCACCTGTCACAGCCGGGTTGAATTTCAGTGTCACGCTTGCTTCTTTCTGTTTCATTGGGCATCGTGCAAAACCCAAACGAGCATCAGCAGCGGCACTGCTACTGGTGGGGGTGGACAATAGTGTGATTCATGGTTGGGGCATGCTGACAGACAGGGCCAAGTCAGTGTTGCAGGACTGCGACTCATCTACCGGTTGATGGAGGTACTGTGAACTGCGACAAGTGGGCATGGTGGGTGACAGGGCCAACTGCTGGAAATCAAAGCCGTAGAGCGTGGGTATACACGTTGGAGTCAATTCCGGGAGTCAATGCTCGTGGGTGAGTCGCGTGGCGACGCGCTAGCGGTTGGCCTGCCATGTTCAAGAAGAGGTGCATGCAGTGTAGCTACCACTTCATTACTTGCTAGCCTGATACGTCAGTCTGCATTTGGATGGTTGTGTCTGCACTGAACACTGCCATTGCATGTGTGGCGTCCCACAGAGGACTGAGAATGTGCCTGGCAGCGCCCAACTGATGCCCGCTCTAGTGCCATTTTTATCTAGTATGTCATGCTTTCAAAATCCTCAAGCTTGCGGTTGAGGAATGTGCTGCTGTTCAGGAGGTAGGTAGGCCCGACAAGGCATCTGATGGCGCCCCAAGGAACACCCGGGCTGCTGGACAGCACTCACACCTATCACCCAGGAGCGCGCAGATAGTTGACTGCAGCATGTCACTCACGGCTTTTATGGTGCCGTTTGTGGACCAGCGATGGCTGCCTGTCCAGACCGACAGGCACTTGCGCACTGTCCATCCGCAAGTGTCCACGCTGCCTCAGCTATCTCGTGCACCGAAATTGAACAGCAGGGCATTAACACCTTTTCCTCGACTGTGGATCTGTTTGTGTACTCGCACAGCGCAACCTTCCGCACGCAGCTGACCGCGGAGCTGTGTACGTGGCTACATGAGAGGAAACGTATCCATCCACGGCGTGGAACGTTCACAGAGCTGCATACGTACTTGCGGAACCAGATCGCTCAGTCTCGCTGCGGCAGCGTCGTCCGAGCAGCTGGCTGGGCAAGATGGGTGAACAGCTGTCCAGCTGGATATCGAGGTCACGAGCGCCCACTCGGCCACCGGCCTTGCAATATTCAATTAATTGACAAGGGAAAACACTCACGCTGGCACGATGAACGGCGCCGACGCGCGCAGACGCCAGATGTTACAATCCACGCTTGCAGCGGGCGAGCAGGACAGTGGTGGGATATCTGAGGTGGTACGGCGTGGATCCTGGCCTGTGCACAGCAACCGGCCCGGGTTCGTCTCCGGCCCGCCGGAAGCTACAGAGGCTGCCGGCCACTGCCTCGTGGTGACAAACAGTTCGCGACATGTCCAGCTCCAAACTCTCAATGGGGCACCTGGCGACCTGGCTATCGCGACTCCAACAAGTCGACAAACGCATGCAGCAGCTGAATGAGGGCCGCCATGCCGTGCTATGGATCTTTCGCCACCATTGAAGCAACCGCCCGGTGGACAGGTTTCCCTGTAAGTGGAGGCACATACTTCAGTCGATAGTGCTCTTGGAACCTGTACACGACGGTATGTCAAAGCTCGCAGTGACTGCTTCCGATGTTCACATGTACACAGCTGCGCTGCGTCCAGGTGCGACCAGGAATTCTGAATTCAAATTACGTGCAAAGAAATCCAAATCCAATCGCGCGCTAAAGCTGATCCTCACCCGATACCCCCAGCTGTGCGGGTCCGGCCCCCATGCCTTCGTGGCGCCGTGGTGCGCCTGCGCACCCCGCCACCTGCAGCTGCGGCCACTGGCCATGGCACCATATATGCATATGGTACTGCATATGGTACTTAGTGTCCCTGTTGCACGCTTGATGTTTGTGTGCTTTTGCAGTTGCAGCTTCTGTGTGCTGGTGAAAGTGGCTAGCAATGAGCTTCTGCTGCTGTTGTTTGATTCCATGACTTAGTCCACTTTGTGGTTTCGCCCTTGCACTCTTTTGTAACTACTGGCCATGGCATTTGGACCATGTATACAATCCTCATGGGCTGATAGTAGTCACAAACGAGGTTGTAATCAATCAATGCACCAACTCCAGGAATCACAAGACATCAGCCTCGTTCACCCAGTCACAGAAACTGCAATCCTGTGAACGTGTGTGCACTGCCTCTGCCGTGGACCTGAATGCTGAACTCTCAGCCCCAGGCAGTGGCCATCGAACTCCCCAAGTCACGACGAGGTGTCCACAGCCAGCTCGGTAGCGCCAGCACGGATACACGAACATACTGTGAAATAGCGGCACCGAGTTGTCATGAGCTTTAGGTGGACCTGATCTATAGGAATTCCTACCTTAATTCATTCTTTAAAGAAGGTCGGGAAAGAGGACAGAACGCCAAACGAAAGCAGGCACTGGCATGGCGTCGACCACCGTCCCTGAATGGTTTGTGTTGGACTCGTGCCAACCCGGGGCGGTGTTCCCGCTGAGTGACAAGCGCAATTAACTCTGGTATGTATGTATGATTACATCGCCGTACCCATAAGGACAATGACACCTCCGGCAACCGAGACCGATTGAACCCTCAAAGGCACACGCTGGTGCAAACCATGGTCCCGACCAGGGTGTGCGACCACACAAGCCATTTCTCCCAAAGGAAAAGGACGAGCAACCAAACCAGCCACGCCGGCCGAGGGACCACCAATCCCCGTGACCAGTGTGACTGCAGCATCGGTCCACGACATCTCCGTCCCGCAACGGCGAGATCCACTAGATAACAGGTGCAAGACTACGACCAACAAGTCGGGGCCAAACCGTTGTGCAACTGTGGCGGCTGGCAAGACCGACCCTATGGGTGCCCGCGCGATGCAGTCCGTGACGGCACGAGCACGCTGTGCATACAACAGGTACTTGAACACCAACGCGTCCTGGTGCCTTTGATGCTGACGTCTCGTATATACATATATAGCCGCGGCATCTCGTTGCGTGCCGGGCGCGGTCAAGTACCTCTGACCGCCCACCTGCGCCAGGCACCTGCCGCCCAGCCCGCCAACAAGGGCTGCACCGACGGGCATCGACACTCCGAGCCCCCCGACAGGCGCCCCCGACGGCCTGGAGGGGGGCCCACACGCCGGCGGACGGCCCAGCGACGCCTGTCCAAGATCTGCTCTTCCTACCTCAAAGATGCACCTCTAGCGGAGCTTTAGATAGAACGGCCGTGCTGAGTGACTGTAGGAACCACGCGTACGCCCTTGCAGGAGTTGAGTATGCGTCGTTTGCACCTGAGACTGTAGGGACACAGCCAGGTGGTGCACCAGGACGCTTTGATATGATGTACCGCCTGACAGTGCACGAGCGTGCCCACGCATCCCAAGTAATGTCATGGCCACAGGCGTTCAGATTGGCGTGCAGAAAAGCATTGCATGGGGCACATGCAGTCGTTCTGACCCGCACACAGTCACTCACGGTCCACCGCACGCACATCTCCCAAGCCCCATCACAACACATTGACAGACATGGGCCTGTCCCATATGGGCCTATCTCATTCGATGGACAGTTGTGCAAACGCCATTGACAGGCAACACTGTCGCTCGGCCTCCTCGGCAAAGAATCACCCTAAGCACCTTACAGTGAGCCGGCCTCTGGTACAGTTCCCCCATTCGTGACATTTGCGATATAGGAACGTCCTGCATGGCCACCGCTTCTCCTACAGACTCCACACTCTGCAGTGCCGATGCAGGCTGCAGCTGCGCGGTCGCCAATTACGCGGTAGCCAAGTACACCCTACCCGTAGACCTTTTTGCTGAGTCAGTGCTGACAACCATTTGGAACGCCACATCGAGGGCGTGATCACGGTGTGTTCATGCGCCAGCATGCTCACTGGTAGGCCAAGTGCGCCCTCCTGGACACGATGCACATGCTGACATGCATGCCTTGTTTTCTGAGAGATCTCCCTGGCTGGAGCGGTCGTAACCCTTAATGCTGTTGCATGTGTCAGTAACTGTACAAGATCATATAGAAGAGTAAGTACATGAATCAGAATTATTTCCTTGGGTCAGCTGCATTCCCAGCAAAAGCATAGGCATGCAGAGCATCGAGAGCTCAGTCCAGGCACCACAGGTGGAATGCGCGTGAGCATCTGAGAGACACCATGAGGGTCTCTCACAGACCCCGAACCACCGCTGCTAAGTCATCAAAGTCTACGCGACCGCCGGGCCGGCTGCCTGGACCACATCCTCAGTGCTTCCAGCACCTGTATCATATACTCCTACGTCTCTCAATTCGACCGGATTCTCATACATCTCTCAGTTGGAGCGGATTCAAAACGAGCGACGGCGTGCACATCGCTGCCATGGCTTCTCCAGGACCTCGCCGCAACGGCACGTGCATGCCGAAGATCCTCCTCCAGGCACCGTACCCTATCACCGCCACCAGCGCCGCACACCTGAGCCTGTCCTAGTGTGACAGGGCATGCGCTGCTATATTGGATCGGCACACAGTCATCCGATGAGGGGGGCAGGGGCACTGCACAAACTGCTATTGTGTCTCCTCCAGCATGCCTGTGACCCCGCACACTGCGCACACTGCGCACACTGCGCACACTGCGCACACTGCGCACACTGCGCACACTGCGCACACTGCGCACACACCCTCGTGCCGCCCAAGCTGCAAGACTTCAGGTTGTACTGCTAGCACCCAGCAGACCTGATGAAGGCACGCAGGTGCACTAACGTCCCCAGAGCAGTTCCAAGCCTGAATTGGGGGAGAACCCCGAACCGCAGATGCATCCTGCGAACATCCCTCCGGAGTACTCCAGGTGCGGATTGCCGTGCTATGAGCATGTAAAGCACGTCTTTGCTCCGCTGTACACCAGTTGTATGCCACGGCAGCCTTGCACTCGCCTAGGCTGACGGAGCCATGGTGTCTACCCAGTGCTACCTACACTCTACCCAGGTATCAGTACTACCACTTGGCACTGGTAGATGCCCCGGCTTGACTTGGGCAAGTGGACACTCGCAGAAGTGGACGCGTCGGCACCGTCCAGGGAGCCCTGGTATGTACACATGTCAGCCGATGCTTGCGCAGGTGCTATCTTCCGTGACGGCACAGGCAGGCATGCCCACTTCCTCCCAGTCTCCGATCCAGACGGTCGCTGCCCCGTCGTCGTCCCCCCCCGACACGGTGGCCATGTTGGGCAGCCGCGCACGCGCCGGCGCATGTGGGGCTGCGAGCGTTCCCGCTCCACCTGCACACACGCACGCGTGAGCCGACGGGCTCCGCTGCAGCGGACCTCACACAGCGGTCTGCTGCAGCTGCGCGCATGGTCAGCGTGCCGTGTTTGACGCGACTGTGCACACTGCCGTCGGCGTGCCGTGGCTGTGATCGTCTGTGGCTGATGGGTGGGGCGGGGTGGGGCGACGGTTTGTTGCGGCTATGGAGGCAGTGGTGCAATGATCATGGTCATGGAAGACAGAGAGCCTCTGGCAGAGAGGCATTCGAGAGCGAAGCAAGACTTACCAACTGCCTGCCTCCCTGGTGTCGGTCTGACCTCAGAGAGCTGCTGGGTGGTGATGAGCCTGTGCAAGTGCGCGGTGTGACATTCGCGGTGTGACATTCGCGGTGTGACATTCGCGGTGTGACATTCGGGACCTCTGCTGAGGCGGCTCGGACAGCCTTGGAAGGCCTTGCTGCGGTGTTACACGGAGATCAACACAAAATCCCGGCAGCGCCAAGGGGTAAATCACAAGCCGACCCAAGCACACGACAGAACAACCAACCCAGCAGATCAACCACACACTCAACATAACCACCCACTGACCCAGATGTCCTACGTAAACACCCAGACACAAGTAAATTAACTGCGGGGGTGTATGCATTTGTGACCGGCCATGCGAGTGATGACGCATTGGCTGGGAGAAACGAGGAAGCTGCGAGACGATGGAAGCCGATACGCTGTGCAGCGAGACTCAGGAGCGCATTCATTCCCCAAACACGAGTGCATTCTTTCCCCAAAAACGAGGACATTCCCTCCCCTAATCGGCAGCAGCCGAGCTGGCCAATACATCGATGGACCTGGCCAAAACATCGAACCGTATGTCAAGAGGACACAGCGAGACGTGGGAACCGGTGCCGACAGATGACGGACTGAAATAGTGGTCATGGCAAGCGGCACGTGGGGGGGAGGGGAGCGTGTAGTGGGAAGAATGAGAGGAAGGTAGATGGGGGCGCACTGGTTTCGATGGTTGCCCTTGAGGCAAACACACGAGAGCACGCCAGGTGGAAGCGGCGGACCGAGGCGCGCTGCTCGGGGTTGCGGTGCAGCAGCTGCAGCACCGGCCCCTTGAGCGCGCCGAGCTTCGCAAGCGTGTGCACGCAGCGCCCATCCTCCCACGGCAGCGGTTCGTCGCCGCGCAGCATGGCGAGGACCTGCACCTTTCAAGCCGTTCAAGCCCACGTCACGCAGGCAACGGATGAGGGTGCAGGCCTTGCCCGCCCACTCATGCACCCCCTTCCGGGTTGGCAGCTGATACGTCTGCTGTTTCAAGGCACCCTTGGCACAGTCGGCTTCTTGCAGGCATCCATGCGCATGTCTTTAGGGCAAGCCCCCCCCAATCGCTCAACACTGGCTGTGCGGAAGCGGCCGCACCTTTGCCTGTCCTTCTGCTGCCATATCGAAAGCCGGGGAGGCACTGAGGAGCTCAAACGCTAGCACCCCCATCGCCCACGAGTCGAGCTCGGGAGTGCAGAGGATCTCGGCCTCGCCGGCCTCGAACGCGCGAACGGCCTCCGGCGCGGCGTAGGCGAGTGTGCAATGCATGGGCGCGCGCTCGCCCGTACGCGCGGAGCGGGAGAAGCTGCTGAGCACCCAGCGCTTCGCCCGGGGCATCAGCACGATGTTTGTCGGCTTCACGTTGCGGTGGACGTAGCCGGCGGCATGCATGTTGGCGAGTCGCAGCGACACGCTGGACAAGATCTGCAGGCCGGTCGGCGCGCTCACGGCTGTTTCAGGTAGCACGGTGCGCAGGTGTACCAGATGGTCCCAACAACAATGCGATACAACCAGGCTCTTTGTGTACTTGTGTCCACATGTCGTTAACATTCAAAGCCGTTGTGAAACAAGGTAAAACGTCGCTGCGGGGCACCATCGCTGGTCTGCGGTCAGTGTCCGCATCGTGCCTCGAGTGCTGTGATGAAAGCACAATGGATGGGGGGGGTGGGGTGATGTAGGGCGGGGGTTGTTGAGGGAGGGTTCGCACCGCCAGTGAAGCAAACTGGTCTGGAGCTGCGCGGTTGGACCACTCGAGAAGCGACTCGCCGCGGGCCGTCACCACGCATGGCGGCAAGCCGTGTCCACGGGGGTCCTCTAGCGCGGCCGCCGTGCCGTCGCTGACTGCGGCCACGTGGGGCAGGAACTGCTCTGTCGCATCGGCTCCACGGCGCGACGCCGCAGCGGCAGCGCCGGCGCTGCGGCCCGCTGCGGTGGCGGCGGCCACAGCATCGGCGGCGATGGCGGCGGATCGGGCGGCGAGGGGCCAGGCGAGGGAGGAGCGGAGGACGGGCATGTGGGCCGCAAAGAGGGTGGCCTCCGCCTCGAATGCTTCAGTGTCGAGGAAGAACTTGACTGCGTACTCCTTGTGGTCGAGGGTGCCTCGCGCAAACTGCACGACCGTGCTTCCTGCACGTTTCCACCTCGTGCTGAGACAGCAGAGCGAGAGAGGTTGGGGCGAGGGAGCGGCGCTGCTGTACCCGTCGGATCAGGTGGTGCCACACGGACAGCGTCGAACAGAGCCAAACCCTGCAGCTCCTCCATGAAGGGCTGGTCAGAGTAGGGCTGCTGGTCGGACTCGCCCGGGTGCTCTGAGGGGCACCATGGAAGCAGAGGGGCCATGAGGAGGCAAAGGGACAAACAGCAGGATAAACTGGAGGGCAGGGGCACGGAGGGGGCAGTGAGGGGACAGGCAGGCAAGGCGGCGGGTGTGGAGGGGCGAGGACACGGCGACAAGGTCCCGGAAAGGTGAAGTAGAGGTACCCCGGATGCAGATGGCGCCAAGCAACGTGCTGCGGCTTTCGGTTGCCCACCACCACGCTATGCGCAGCGCCTCGCACCTCCTTCAAGCCGTTCATTGGGGCCGAGGAGCTTAAATTTGCCGAGCAGCACGTCGCCCGTGCCAAAGCGGTCGAGCTGCCTGGACAGCGCCCGCAGCCGCAACTCGCGAGGGTGCGCCGACGCCGGCGCCAGCTCGATGCTCTGTGACGTCGCCCCCATGCTCCCAGTCAGGCGCGACAGCAACAGCAGCTGCGAGCTACCCTGGCCGCTCCCGGTCCCGCTGGTTGCCCCCTGTAGATACAATGCCCGTCACGCTCGCTGTCAGGGACAGTCGTTCCGCGGAGGTGACCCCCCCCGGCCCTCAACACGCGGGTTAGGGTTGCGTGTGCGCCCTCGCAGTACTTTGCGTACTCCGGCATCACAGCACAGCATGCACTTCACAAGGGCCAGCGCACCGCTTCCAGATATGTCTGCTTCTGCCGACGGGAGAGCGTGCGGAGCGCAAACGCAGCCGCAGCCGCTGCAAGCAACGCGAGCGCCACCAACGTCAGCACGAGCCCCCACGACCACGGAGGGATAGCATCGCCGCGCTCGCCACTGGCGGAGTTGCTGCATGCATGCGTGCCGCCGGTGCCGGCGGCGGTGCAGCCGAGGCCGGTGGGGATCAAGGCCGAGCCGGCGTTGAGTGCTTCCGCAGACAGAGGAGGCAACAGCGACACCCCCGCCGCAACCCCGGCTGTCGTCGCTGCTGCGCCGCCGAGGCTGCTGGAGCCCGGCCCGCCTGCCGGGTGGGCGATGGTGAAGGGGGGCCACTCCGGTGGCGTCGGTAGCCGCTCCGGCAGAATCTGCAGCACGCACATGTTTCAAGCAGGTTGCATCACTGCAGCTGGGCCAACCACGCTGGCTGGGTGTGGGCCTCTGGAGGAGCAGCCCCGACGTGGCAGAGTACGATGCTTGACACCTTTGTGTGTGAACGCACCAAGGGAGCAAGTGGCGTTCGATACAGGCTGCACCACATACAGGGGCACCGACAGCCCCCGAATCTAGAACAGGCAGCATGTGGAAGTCCTCAAACGAGCCGTCGCAAGAGAGGGGCTTGGCATCGAATGAAACGTCCCTCCCGCCACCACCGCCGCGACGCGAGTGACAGCAAGGCACTCCCGATGCAGGCAATTCTTGAACAAACACGCTGCACTCGGTCACACACCACTGCACAATCTTCCCCTGCGGGCTTCCTACTGGTGAGAGGATGACATGGTATGCGACATAGTTTGTGAGAAGCAGGTGTTATTTGCCCCTAAGTAATAATAATATTATTTTATTGGGGTCGTTTTGCGGCAGGCGCATGTTGGCAGGTACATAGCACATACTAGTGGTATGTGTTTGCGCACGACTGTTTGTGGCACACTGGACGGCGAGGTATGTAGAGCAAAAGAGTAAGCAAGAACAAGTACACAGGCATGTTTGTGCTGTGAAACCGGGGTCCATGGAGATCACACAGTGAGGTCATGGGCCGCAGCACGCATCATGCCAAAAATATATTAAAATATGGAGGATCGAGAATCACTGCAAGCACTGGAAATACAATAGTGGAAGCAGAATGTGTGTGAGCGGCCACAGCATGCTGCCTCAGCCCGGGAGCTTGCCGATCGGGACACACAGCTGACTCCTCAATGATTGGGCCTTGGTTGAAGACTCGACCCTCGAAGGTCTGCCAAGCCAACCAACACATGTGCGGATGCGCTGACATGACACCCACTGCACGCGAGATGGCTACACCGCGCGGTGTAGTGGGCGGCAGGCAGCAGATCCATGCCTCGTTCGAGCAGCATGCTATGAATGTGAGCATTGGTAACCATTGACTCCGGCTCGCCCCGTGCGCATCTCGCCTTGAGCTCACGCGTTCCATCCACTGCGACAGTCATGTTGAGGATGAACAGACAGACCGGGCACATCACACGACGAGCGTGGGCTGGCGTGGACCAGCACACGGCCGGCCTGGATCAGAGGTCACACCTTTTTCGTCTGAACAAACCACGGCGTGTCATCATGCAGGAGCCGCCCCTCACCATCGAGCCCTGACTCCCTGCCAGACCAGTACCCATCCGCGAAGTAGCCGTTATCAATGTCCCCGCCCTCGGCGTACTCTGCAATCACAGACCTCGCCAGCATGTGCTTGCGGCCGTCCTGCGACGACTCCGGACACCCCGACATCGTGGCGTTGAATGGGATCCGCATGTACATGCAGTCACTGAGGAGGTCGTCTTCGATGATGTAATCAGCGCCCCACAAGCCGCGCTCGTCAGGCGGCACCTCAGCCACGTCAACGTCGTACGCGGCGTCATCGGTAGCGGCGTACTCGAGGCCAGAGAAATCGGAGGAGTAGTAGTCGTTGCTGGTCGTGCTGACGACCTTGCCTCGGTCGAGCGTGACGTTCGCGAAGAGAACGTTCTGGAAGCGCGCCGTGCTCCCGAACGACACGTCGGCGATCTCCACTGCCAGCCGCATGTTGCGGAAGACGCAGTCCACGACGTTGGAGACCGCTTCGTAGAAGGCTGTGATAGGTGACTCCGTGCCGCTCCAATCGGTGAATATGCAGTCTGCATCGCGCAAACTGCGTCAGCCGCGTTGCGGCCATGCACGCTGTGGAGACGGCACCCGCGCCGGTGTGGTAATCAGGAACATCAACCATGGATGGTGGTGATCTGGTGAGGTCCGTATGGCCACGCGTCCGCAATACATCAAAAGAAGTAACCACAAAAATGCGCAATCCTGCCCGACCCAGGTGACATCGGCGTATCCAAGGGGCAGGGGACATAGATAGAAGTCGGTGCTATCGCACGACGTAGAATAAGATGGGCAGCCTGGAGGGACTGACAACCGAGCAGGTCATACTTCCCACTCACTCAGACAAGGCATCATAGGACATATGACCAGTCTGAAACAATCTCAAGCGGGCGGGCCCTAGTCGTTTCGTCACTGACAGTGGCCTGGTGCATGCGTGGGTGGTGGTGGGCTGCTCACCTCAGGCAACGTGGCCATTCCTATAAACAGTACGGCGTGACACTCAATGGAGATAAATACTTGACTCCTGTTATGGTGTGGTTGCATTAGTTGCTCCTGCATGGGGCGGCGCTAGTCTGACATGTTTGCACTGGTGCGGTGTACCACCACAGAGAAAACAGAGGAGGAAAGGCCGGCCCGCACCCAGGACGTGGCTCCCAGCCGCCACATGCACACCCCTACAGCCACAATACACACCGGCGCAGCACCGCACTGCGCCGGTGTGCCTGCAGATACATCTAGGAGTGCTGCAGAAGTGCGAAGTGCGGTGGCGCCAGAAGGGGATAAGATCTGTCCAGGCAGGATAAGCAGTGGGAGAATTGTCAGTGATGAGAGAATGGTTACTGATGACGTGCCCGTGATCATGTGGCTCTGCAGTGATGATTTTGAGGCCTGACTGCGATGTGAACGGTCGCGGGCGGCACCGAGAAGCCAGCAGAGGCAGAGAATTGCATAACCTTTAGCCTGAATTCCTTGAACCTGCAGCCTGTCAGCATCTGACCAGGGTGAGAGTTGACCCGAGATGAGGCATGCCTCGAGTGTGGGACACACTGGCACACACTGGCACGAGCCCATGCAACATTCCTCTACGCCCGGTGGTTGCAGGGTGCCTGTGTTGTGCGCCCCTGGTTCTGCGTTGCTCTTAGGTTCCTCCTGAGGGGGCTGCGCAGTACAAGTACCATGCGTGCAAGTACCATGCTGCAAGTACAATGCGGCTCGAGCCCCGGAGCAGCTGCGACAGTGCATGAATGCATGAGTGCGACTGCGTTTGTTGCAACAGTGAGCGACCGCAGATGCGTTCATTGTAAACGTGGAGGAATACACCGGCATTCACTGCAACACTGGAAGATCGCAAGTAATTGCATTGCAGCCATGGAAGAGTGCAACTGTTTTCTTATGTGTATGCCGTTTAGCCAAAGCTCATTCATGCAGGCCCACCATCCAGCTTAAAGACCAAACCACTGATCGCTGTTGATGATCTGCCAGAGAGTGAGTGATCCTCCAAGACGTTCCAGCAAGCTTGTATGACCAACCCCCCATACATGACACACCCCACATGCGCCCCCAGTGGCTGATATCTGGCTGATATCTGGTTGATATCCACTGGCCTGCCTGCCTGATAAGTGGTTGATACCCACCCGCCTGCCTGCCTGCCTGCCTGCCTGCCTGCCTGCCACCAAAGCATGATCGGCATGATCTGCTAGATCGCGCCATAACAGAAATCACTGCCATGAGCAGAAAACTAGCAGGTATGCCAGCAGGTTTGCTGTTTGCCGTTTGCCCACGGGTGGTATGCTTATGGGAGGTTGCCACGGCCCCGATCATCTCCAATCAGAGGACAGAATTTATTAGTGCTGATGCTTTGCAGCCTGGGGCAAGGAGTAGAGGAGGTTGCCGGCAGTGCAGAGAGGCAGGTGTGGCCTTCACACGCGCCCCTGGAGTCAGGGGAAAAGAAAAACGAATGAGGTGCATGTACAGAGTGCAATGTGCGCAGTGCATGGAAGGTGACCGGCCGGTGATAGGCCGACATGTCGCAGCGGAACAGGCAAGCAGATCCAGCAGTGAGCTATCGATTCCGGGGACAACAGAGCTCCTCATCTGTCTCGCACAAGGCTGATTGCAGCTCACAGCGACAACCGCGCCAGCGACAGGGCACACAATGTGCCAGACCCACTCGAACACTGATGGTTTGGCCACTCGATACCGCCCATTGGGGCAGTGACCTGGCGTCGGGGGCGACGTCGCCACAACTAACACCGCCAAACAGGGTACCATATGGATGCGCACACCCGAAAAACATGCGCCGGTCAGAGACACGGCAGCGGCTCATGCATCGCACCACGCTTGATGGAAACGATGCACCAGACAATACTACAAATCGAGTGCAGCACCTTTATGTGCTGCACTCCAAGCACCACTGATCACAGCGGCGACCTCTCAGTACCACGCACGTGTGGCGACAGGCACCACACACATGGACTGCATGCATGTCTCACAACAGCGCTGCCGGCAGTGGCCGTGCCCATGGCCGCCGTTCAGTAGCGGGAGGCACTGGAGGCGGGAGCGCACCGCTGAAGAACGAGCGCGCATCTCCGACATCCGAGAAGTACGCATGCATGCAGCCCCGCCGTTCGCCGTGGAACGTCACGTTCGTCGCGTAGACGTCGCTGTGTCGCAGCCCCGAGGGTTCGGCCTCGTTCTGCCGTGCCGTGCCGGCGGAGATGAAGGCCATGCGCGGGCGCACCGCTGTTCGCCGCAGCAGCACGTACACGTTGTCGATCCACACCTTGCCATTGTTCACGGTGAGCAGCGGCTCGTGCGTGCGCAGCAGGCACTGGAAGGGCTTCAGTGGCAGCAAGGCCGCCGCGTCCTCTGGCGCCAGCCCCAGCGCCCTGGCTGCGTGGGGACTGCTGCAGTTCCCCTGCACATTTTCGAAACAGTGGATAGAAACACACCAACAGAAGGCTCCGGGTGGCCGCGTGAACCAGCACGCACTCCCCGTGCCGCTGACATGCCGTGGTGTCGCCCCCAGAGCGATACGCATCGCTTCGCACACGCGGTTTCTGCACCACGACGACCTCGCCGGTGCAGAAAGCGGCACGCGGGCCAGGTCCCGATCGGGCTGAACGTACCGGACCCCGCCGGATGTTGGGCACCGGCCGGAACGCCGATCACCGATGCCACAGCGAGCAACGGAATCTGCCTGGGATGGAAATCTGATCTGCGTGGACTGCGAATGAGACCTGTATGTACGAGGCCTCTGAAGCCACAGGAGGCATGCTGCGCGTGGCGCTAGCAACGCGGAAAGGAGCAGCACGCACCTCGCAGGAGGCCAACACCGTGTGCGGGTGACCCTGCCTCAGGCAAGGGGCAGCCCGCTGCGAATACCTACGGGTGTGCTGCATGGCAGACGAACCGACAGCAGAGCGATGCCACCAATACTGGGGGATCTGGCTGCTCCATAAACAAGCCATCAGTGATGGCATAAAACAGAAGAAGCGATGGCATAAACAGAAGAATGGCATAGATAGAGCAAGAGATGGCATAAAAATGCGATCAGTGATGTCGCATGGACCAAGGTGACACCGGCCGCTCAGTTCGGTAACCGAGTCCTGGGCCCCAGCACATGCATGCCGCCGGGGACGGTCGTGCATTGCACCAGTGTGGCTACAGGGGTCGCACCCGGATCGACCGCATGGGGGAGTATGAATACAACAGAGAACTCTTGCCGAACTCCCGCACGGTGCCCGTGAACTCCCCGGTGGGGTCGAGCGCGATGTCCAGGGTTGACAGGTCGAGGTGTGCGCGGATCTCGATGTCGATTGCGCCACGCAGAGACGCGTCCTGTAGCTCTGCCGCCGTGCGCACGACTGTGATGTTGGCCGGCGGGTGCGCCTTGCGCCGCCGCTGCTGCGGCGAGTCGTGCTGGGCTGTGCCGTGGTTGCCAGCATCGGCCGACGGCGGGGGGGGTGGGGGTGGGGGGGGAGGCGGGCGCAGATGTGGCTGAGGGGGCGTGCGCTGGGGCTTGGGGGCGGGGGGGCCCGCGCTCATGGTGGCGGCCCTGGGGTCGGTCTTTCGTCACGGCAGGACGTGCGGAAGGTGCGCGTGCGGGGGCGGGGGGGGGGGGGAGGTGGAGTGTGGTCGGGCCTGGCGTGGATGCTGGAGCCCAGCAGCCTGGTCTCTCACGGGTGGATGAGGCAGGACGCACTGGGATGGAGAATGTGTAGGGGCCGGAAGAACAGGGCTTTGGGTGTGGGGGAAACGGCCTGAACGCAAACGAGGTGGCTGAGGATGTAGGGAGGTGGTTACAGAAGTGTGGATGCCTGTGGCCTCGAGGATTCTGTCAGCGTGTGAATCGTGTAGGGCACGTCATGCACAACGGACGAGACGTGCAGGAGGTCTGACCATGTGGACGGGAACATGCACCGGATGATTGATTGCGAATGTATTATGGCCATCACTTCGTCCGGCAGCGGCCATAGGTGCTGGCCATGGGTCCCATCGGGCCATGGCAGCGGGGTTGACGGGACATTTGGGGTGACTTCTGTCAATACAGCGGTACAACAAGATCGCATGATGTTTAGGTGCATTCTCAGGATGCTCGTGTGGTGTACGTATGCTGCAACTGAGAACACACACCATGCGTGGTCGCCCGAGGCGGCAGTGACATAAGCAACTATGTTGCATTGCCTGCTTGAACTGTTGCATGAACCTGGACATTCTTTCCTTCGGCGTGGCTCTGTGCTTGAGCATGAACTTGCTCTCAGTCTCAAGCTGCATGGCACGTGGTGCTGATGCTCTAAAATGTCCACACGAGCACAAGCAGAGACGTGTGTACACTTGTGGTGCATCCAGTGAGTCGACGCTGTGGTTAAGACTCGTCACATATCTTCATGTTCAACTCCAGAGCGACTGCACTCACACTGGTTCCCACGAAACCTTCAGGTCCTCCTACCTATGCAGCCATGCAAGTGGAACACGTACGTAACACGAAATATATGGAGGACTCTAAGTGACTGTGATGGGGAACTGTTCGCCGGTGGTGCTGAAATGCCGAACTCGCGCGTGCAAGCTGCTCACGGCATCGACATGAACGGCGTTGACCACGCATATCAAATGTTCCATGCCACAATGGAACATCGATCATTAAATTATAGAGCAGGATTATCAGAATAGCAGTCGACGTACCGTGCGCAACCTGGCTCTCTGCAACAAATATGCTGGGGCTTGCTATGGTCACTCTGTTGCTCTGCTGAGCGGCTCACGGCGATCTCCTCGCCATTCAATGAGCCTCGTTCTGTATCGTCATCCGCATCCGGCCGGAAATCGTCAAGGTAAGCGCCTGCGTGGAAGTTGGCAGAGTTGTTGACACTGGGCTGTGGTATTCAAGTCGGACTGGCTCAAGGACCGAAGTCCGTCTCCGTACAAGAAACCATCTGACACCTCAGATCGGTGGAGCTGAATCTCAGTGCCCCTGGCTTCTGTCAGTCAGATCGGCGTGACATGGACACTGTAAGCTGGCTGGAAGCACACACGTCGGCAATACACATGCGCCAGCAGGAGATAGCAGCACGAACTCAGCTTTGCCTTTGTGGCGCAAAAAAACAAGAGTCTTCCGAGGAAGCCGTTTGAAAATAGTGTAGATCGTAGTAAAATACAAAGCAGTTGTTGCGCACGTTTCGCACATGAAGATGAAGTCGATCAAGACCACGACCAGTCGCGCCGATCGCCTATGCGCGACGTATGTTCCTGATGCTGATGGCGTGACTTGAATCATTCAGCATTGACACGTTCTAATATTATTGCACATTACATCCTGCGGCACTCGGTTTGGCGGTCGCTGGTGTGAAGCCACTCTGCGCGAAAGTGGCCGTCGTGCATGTGTATCGCCCTGGCAGCCTTACGCAAATGTAATGGCACTGTGTAAGGCGACTGTGGCGGTCAAAGCATGTCGAGGCCATGCGGACAAGGCCTGCATGGACGATTCGGCTTGTCGTACAGAAATACGCGTGTGTCCGGAAAACCACATCCGCAAACATACACATGCCTTGGGTGTGCACACAGGCTTGCATGCTTGCAGCCCAGCTTCTGACAGGTTCGTAAACTTGCACTCGATTTTGCGCCGTCGTATGCGGTCAGATCTATTACGAGATAATGGCTGCGTGACATTTGTCCTAGAACATACCCAGCTACCAGGGCCATGCATTATTCCCCTTCGCGGTCCACGGAGAGCTCCAGGGCTCGTCTTGCAGTAGACAGAAGTTTGCTCTCCATTGTCAGATTGATGATGTCACACAGCCGCTCTGAGGATGGCTTGTGCAAGCACACCGCTAGTTACGCGACTGTGACGTTGTTCTTGCCAAGGCACTGGAAACTTCGGCACTGAAAACTTCACACACAGACTTTTTTCAAACTGATCAAACGGTACTAGACCGGCTCCGAAATGTGTTGGTTGTGGCAACTGGGATGCTGCATTTTCTGTTTCGCTGACGTGGGCTTTCGGTTGCGTGAAATGTGTTTGGCAAGACACCACGAGCGCTGTTGACGCAATCGCGGCACAGTGCGCATTGCGGCTGTCGGGCACCGAAGGTGTTTATGCTCTGCCATCAGCCTCAGTGTTCCACACGGTCATGGACATGCCGGCTATGGATAGGGATATTGGTTTCACAGAGGTGGGCAAACAGACTGCTGCAAGACAGGGGCACGTCTTACCTATACACAAGGGATCAAATCATACTAGTTGCGGATGGTGGTGCTCTGGTCATCTCAGCGTGCACTGTCAGGCGCATCACCGCGCGTGATCATCAGCCACAGTCCACGGCTTCAGGACCGCTCCCCACGGACAGTACACCTGCAAACGAGTCCAACCGAATTGGTGTGAGGGAAATTTGGTGCCGCATTCTTGGTCGATGACGTTTGTGTGGCCACTGAATTAGTCCTCTGCCTGGTGTTGAAGCACTGTGTCTGGTGAACCTGTGGATGCTCACATCATTGTTCTCCACCCCAGTCTCTGCAATCCTTCAAAAGAGCGAAGCAGATGATACCAAACTCTCAAACCTCTGACTTCATTTTTCTGATCCCCGTCTCCCTGCTGCGATCCATGACAGAGGCCCTGACACCATCTGCTGACTGATGATCTGCAGTTTCAACTAGCCTCCATCTCTGGATGCCTGAACTCTGTGACATCTTGCAATCGGTTTGTTCCACCAGCGACCAGCAGAGCGTTCAAAGTCTGGCACAGGCCACAACAGAAACCAGCAATGGTCCTCCAACCTTTCCTCCAATCCGTGCATGGGCTTGCACCGTTGCTCGCTGCAGGATCTCGTGGGTCCATGTCAACATTCCTTGCTGATGCAACGCTGCCATCGTTCCAACTGTCTTCACATGTGTTGACTGTTGCCTCGTTTGTGAGTCTCTGTCGGCCTTGAAGGCAAAGCTGTGGGCTGGTGCACAAGTGTTGGACCAACGGCCTCCATGGCCGTGCAGCACCCCCCCAAACCCAACTAATCGGGGGTTCTTGGTCACCACTTTCAAGGGTTTGCCCCACCAGACGATCGCATGAAAGACAGGCTGCTCCCTGTTCCCTACCCGGAAATCGTCTCTTGGGACACCATGGGCGGACTGAGGCCTTTGTGCGAGATGTCCTTCGCACAGCGACGGGAGCCAAGCACCATGATCCACGAAACATTGCCGAAAACAGTTCTGGGCAGAGACTATCAGTCTCCAGCAGCCGGGATTCTGCAGCAGAAAACCCGGCATTTGTTGGGAATTCGAACACCTTTGGTGCCAGTGGGGTAGCCCCGAGAGCGGGGCAGGCACTCCACACCAGCGTCGACGCTGGTAAACCTCTTCCAGGCAACATACAACACAGCCTGCCCATTGACCTGCGCATGGACCACCTCCAAGCTGGAAATTTGCATCTGACTTGGTGAACTCCACCTAAAGCACACAGGCACAAGGGCTCTGTGCCTTGCTCCCCGGACGTCGATCGCGAATACGCCCTGGCTTGTGATGACCAGTTGGATATGGATGCCCTGTACATGTCCCCCTATCAGGAGGGGCACGGGTGCCAATGTTCGGCTGCAGCTGGGTTTGGCGCGATTCCCGATCCCTTTCTACAGTGTGTCCTCGCCCCTACTAGTAGGGGCCCTGTGGCCGATGCCCGCTTGAGTTTGGCGTGATTCCCGATTTGGTTTTTGTTAAAAAAATGTGTTGGTCTCACAGTGTCTTTCCTGCACCTCATACATATCCACCCATCATGCATGTTGGGATAGGTCGAGTGGGTTCGAGCCAAGGGTGAAGCTTGAGCTACTATCAGCCCCACCGCAGACTGCCCTGACACTACTCAGCTCTGCACGGCTCGGCCTGACTGCGGTCCCACACGGGCGCGCCGGCCGTGCAGCCCTGACTGCATTCCTCATGTTTTTGGGCCGGTAGGCAAACGCATGACTCGGGAGGCAGGCCATCCACCTGTTGTCTTGAGCACCCACCCATCGTCTTGATCGCGGTCGTGTGCAGCTGGTCAGGGATGATCTTAGCGATGGTTTATTCGGTGTCAGGCTTGAGACGTACTGGCGCCCAAACAGTCGCTTTTGCTGGCTTCAGGCGGTCTGCTACATTGAAGACCGCAGCTGATCATGATAGTGAGCTGAAATGTAGCTGGAGCCAAAAGGAAGGCCCAGTGAATCGCACCTTCGAACTCGTTACGTGTACGACAGAATTATTAGGTACTGTACCCTATTCAAATGTAGCATGTCCTCACAACGCTGGTGGGCATCCTGTCAGTCGCCTATGACTAGATCCCTATGTGTCACCATATGTAAGCAAACGACTGCAATCATGGTTCATGCCCACCAACCTTGAGGGCGATGCCAAAGGGGGCCCTTTACTGGGGCAAAGGAAGTGAGGCTCATGCCCTTTAAGTGGCCTGGGTGGCCACGGGAGGCATCAAGGTTGCACCTGCAGCTGCGCCGGCCCGTACCATGCTCTCGCCCCGCCAGCCGCTTCGCCAGTCGCCACATGTATGTATTTACATCGAAGAGGGGCACGGTCACAGGTGCATCACGCAACAGCGTACAGGTCTCGAATCAGACCA
>JAUMHO010060132.1:0-28687 GCA_032360965.1 Ulva armoricana
GTTTACTGCACCGTTTGCCGCGGTCTGCTTGCGTCGTCACTGCAGCGTTGTTCGTTTTGTTCGCGTTATCTCGCACTATTCTACCGCGTTGCGCATCAGCGAAGTTGGGAAATGCATACTTAAGTGCTCACCCGATTCACAGCATGCCGCGGCCCCGATCGTCCATGAACCGAAGACTGAACCGAAGACATGAGAGCGGGGTCTGCTCAGACGGAATTCACACCAATGTATGCAAACCGCGCTTCTTGGAGACTGTTTGTGACATATTAATATGATGAACCATAAGTCATTCCAACCGTGACGGTGGTTTTGCTTGGTCCCTCTGTGCACGTGCATGCTGGCTGATGTACACGTCTCTGGGATGTGTCTTGCAACAGGTCTCAGGTGCAGGTGAAACTGGGGAAATGTTTGTCGAAATAGAAATAACAAATTGAAGAAGAAGATTGAGAATCACGCCACACCAACACAGGCATCGGCCACAGCACCCCTACAGGTAGGGGTGGACAAAGCGGATGGGGGGCAATCACATCCACTGGGGCGGGAGGGGGGGGGATGGGGGAGGGGGGCGGGGGCGGACCACAAACCACGAAAAGTCCGTTTGAGTGGGGGTGCAAAGTAGGCAGAGGGCAAGGTGCAACACCAGTCAGCCATGCCCTAAGGCAGGACCAATCCGGGAGGCAGACACCACACGTGCTGTTAAAACACCGCACGTCCGAGGAGACTGGAAAGGAGTCCAACAAGGACGCAACACACACAGACGACGCAATTAGAAAAGCAGCTACAAGAGCACCACAGCAGTGACGTAACGCCGATGTAGCCACCCCCTCCCGCGCAAGGATAGGGTCGAGGAGGAAGGGGATTGTGTAAACAGTTGCAATATCAGTGCAGCTGCCACCCACCGGGAATGCATGATCCCGATACTACCTTGGCTGCGTGGGAAAGTACCCGGTCTAGGGGGGACGGGCCTGCCGGGACTTGCCAGAGCTCCATGCCGTTGAGCATGCAGGGGAAAATGCGTTTGATAACGATGCATTTCGATGCATTTCGTACGTGATGCATTTCGTACGTGCCGGCAGAAAGGGGCTTTCCAGCGCAGGGAGCCACGCTGCTAAGGCCCCTCAACCTTTCATTGCCGCGGCGGATACCTGAGCATCCCAGGTGCCGGGGGATTGAAGGTGTAGGCCCAGGTACTTGGTCCAGTCAGTCACCGGGAGTTGGGCGTCACCCCAACGGAAATCAAAGGATGGGAGGAGGTCCCGCACAAGTTGCGGGTGGAACACGACTATAGTGGTCTTGAGGACATTGAGGGACCAGCCTCACGTATTGCTGTGGCTATGCACTGCATCAACGACCATCTCAAGCCCCCACGGTGTCCCAGACGTCCCTATAGATGCACATATATACTTGACAAATACTTGGCACTGTGCATGTTTCGAGCTTGATGCTTGTCACAGCTACTAGTGCTGTGCACCCGTGCATCTGATCCTGATTCCTGTCTGGTCGGCTTGAGACATGTCTTGTTGGTTTAGTTCGTGTGGCTTTGTTGTGGCGATGGCCTCCTATAGCTACACTGGGATCTGAATTCTTATCTGTACCTCTGGCCACTTTCCAGCTGCAGTGGCACGATCAACATGCACAGTTAACACCGGTTAGGCATGATAGCTAGGCATGATAGCGGACAACTACGATAGCGTGAATCTCTATGTCGGTGCATATCACAGGGGGGTGTGCACTCAGCCCCCTGGTGGTTTCAGTGTTAGCGCGGACACCCGGGGCCCCCACTGACGATTTTAGGACGTCCGTAGGGCATAACTAGGTGGGTTGAGAACTTCTACGGGGATTCGGAAAATCGCGTCGTTTTCCCAAAGATCTCCCCCTAAACTCGTCAAATACCCCTGTTTTCTCAGACTTTGCGGTTTGGGCCCTATTCACCCCAAACTCATTTCCATTGACCTCAAAGCACACACACTATGGGTTAAACACTATAATGTGTTTGTATGTATTGACTGACGTGACACCACCTCGGATTAGGGCTGCGTACGGGTCTGGGGACTATGGCTGACAGCACGAGCTCTACGAGAGCGTTCGAACAGTTACTTGAATGCAAATATGGCATTCTTGCAGAGCCGCTTAATCCTGTAGATTCTGTGTGCCAGACGGCTGCAACGTTGGGGACTGCTCCAACATTGGGGAGTAATACATGAATGCAGGTTACAACAGGTTCATCACGGACAAGCAGCCAGACACCAACAGCATATCACCATGTAGCTACAATCATCATCCATGCTCTGGAGATATCTACCTGCATCCATGCTGCAACACCACACCAGGCCAATCCCTTTTCTTTATCAATCCGAACGCCCCAACTGCAAATCCAGGCCCCAAAAATGTACAGCAAGCAGCTTGTACTTGACTCTGTACTTCACTGAAGCAACCAATACTGATGACAGCCACAACTGCATGCTGCCTATGCTGCCTGCCTCGTATTCAAAACACTCGAGCTCATGCACTCGCTAGCAGAAATCCCCAGTGTACGCTCATAGTACCGACATGCCAGCAAATAAAACGGGTTGTCGCCAACAACCATGACCCTTGCTCCATGAAAATGGTTCCACCTGACATGTATCGGTCACATCCTTTGACCAGGCCCCAGGGCCGTGCGCAGGCACCGCGGGGACCCCGCCAGCAACGGTCCTCAGCCAATGTGGGCCTCTCAACTATGACGTTGCGATACCTAGGGGCGAACTAGGCACATTTCTTGCAAGTTCGGGACGACCACAGGGGTGTTGGGGGTGCTTTGGGACAGCTCCCGGCCGTTTGTGAAATTATGATAAATTCAACAAATTTCTCCAAAAAACGGCCTCAAAATCCCTAGAAACGCCCCATTTCCCCAAACTTCAAAAACAAGGCTTGAGCCGTTCTGGAACCACCTTTTTTTGTCGCCATACATGGATTTCCACACAGACGGTGCCCACATGGGTGTGCATGGCGTGTTACCGCAGAACAGAACAAAGACCCGGCACCTCCACAGGGGGAGACACAAGTAGTAGACACACCTCACACGCAAAACACAACAGCAACTCAGAGCAGGTCATCCCGCGAGTCATACATTACAAGCAAACAGCCAGGAGTTCCTGGAACATACAAAAGGTATCAGATTTCCGGTGACATCATGCTCTCCGACCTCAGCATATGCATATTTGCGGCGAGTGAGCATTGTGCAATTCTCGTTCTCTCACTCATGGTAACTCATCCAAACCTGGGCCTCCGTGGCCACAGCTGACCTGCTGCGGGTCCATGATCTCTGTGCTGCCGTCTTCGAATGCCCCCGTCCTGCTGCCCACACTCCTGACATCATGGGCACCGTCCTTCAGGACTCCCTCCCCACATTGGATGAGTGGCCGCGCCATGCGCAAGCGGCTGTGACCACTGCACGTGAACATGCACATCCCCCGGCCTGATCGGCTGCCGGCGAGCAACATCGTGCCAAAGCAGAGCCACCCAAACGTCCCCTAGATCTTGCCAGCATGTGCGCAAGCAACCGCTTTGCAGCAGTTCTCCACCCGTGTGGGTCATGGCTCACGTGCTGAGGGCCTCGTTCTGTTCGGCGGACCTATACACAAACGCCGTCGACTGGCAACTACAATTCGTCCTCCGGTTGCACACAGGTTCCTCCTCATAGACTCCATGCCTGCACACTACACTGAAACCGCCTCTGCTGTGGTTTATCCAATTTTGCCATTGTGGTCATTACATCTCCTACATGACTGCTACTCCTCCTACAGACTCCCAGCTTGTTGCAATACCTGTACATGTCTGCTGTGTGATATCCAAGTACATGTTGTACTGAGCAGTTCCGAGGAAACCGTGTGTTGCTCAAATTGTACCCAAGTGTTCCAAATGACAAACGTGTTTACCATGCATGCCAACTTTGTGCACAACCAAAACCTGCCTGGTTTCTGTTGAAGTGCCATGTTACACCACAATTCCAATGTATTGGTCAAGGATAGTCATGCATACGGGGTTGTGCACACCAGCACACCTCACACACCTCAACATCCCAGAGTTAGCACACCAAGCTGCCGGGTTGCAGATGTGACAGCTCGTTACCGTTCCTCAATGCCACGTGGTTCCTACCCCTACATTTTGCCCACATTCATAGCATTTTCAGCGAGCAAGTGCGGCTCTGCAAATTCCACATTTCCAGTCCACAACGCTAGCCAGTAGCGAGGACAGCCACCATAGGGACAGGCCTGGGCGCAATACCTACCATGCGTTTTGCTGTAGCCCACACAATTGATTTCCAGTCAGTTGGGGCGCTTCTGCAAGCAGTCTTCCACTGTGTGATTATAATCCCTGTATTTTTCCCCTCGCTCACGTAAGCCCATCACCTCGTAAGTCCCTGCGTTTATATACATCTTTCCGTTCTAGTATAATAGTACATGACCTCCTCGTCGACTTTCATGCTTACTACCCTATGGAATACTGATCGTGCCACATCTAACATGTCATCATGTTGTGTGCATGCGGTAGGCTGCCATCCTCGGAATCCAATGCCTCTCGCGTGTCAACACAGTGACCCACTGGCGCATAAGTGGTCATCAGCAGCGCGCTGATGGATGTATGCTCTTACACCTTCATCACTGCCTTCTTGGTTGCGCCGTTTGAGCTTGTTGCCTCCCCGGACACACGACCTGCTTGTGGTACGGGTGGTGTGTGCCTCCCAGACTGGCCACGGGCTTGTGTGTGGCTCACTGTATTTGTGCTTCGACCGTGTACGTTGATGAGCCGCCAACATGTGACCACCCGTTGGACACAATTGACCCATCCCCTCTCTCCGCTTCGACGTGTAGCGGGCGTGTGGCTGAGGCCGGCCTGGGTGTTGCGCAATTCCCAGTATTTGGTTTTTCTACATGCAGGATCAATTACGACCTCCAGAAAGTGCCCGAGTCTACAGCCGGGTCTATGACGAGAACAGACGCAGAAAACAAAAACAGCAACAAGGGAGATATGAAAGACACCAAGGGATACGTTACACTTTGATCGACCACATTTCACAACATGGTACATTTGGATCGACCATATTTCACAACATGGTATGCTGCTTGACACCTGAGAATGGCGACCCTAGATCTTGCTTACCTGCAAATGATTGGTCGCATGCACTCGCACACCTATCACTGCACCACTGCTGACACGAGCAGTAGATTGATTATCGTGGGCTCAGAGCTTGATTGAACAGACACTCGGCTTGTGTCTGCAGGGACCTTCATAAGGATAGTAGTTCACAAGCATTGGCACGAGTCCAACCCAGTCGTCGTATAAACACCAGCAGTCTGGGCAGGTCATCCCAAAGGCACGACATGCAGGAGATCAACTACGTCATGTACACGTCGCCTCGCATGTTACCTAAACAGATATGGGCACACAGCATGCAGGTGACCTAACCTTCCACTAGCACACATATTCAGAAACCGAGCAGGCGGTCACGTGGAGCACTGTTGCGAAACCTTTTGCTGAAGTGCATAGTAATACAGTGCACTTGCAGCATTCGTCAGCCAGTGACATCATTCCTCAGGCTCCTTCTGGCAGACCAGGATATATTCACCTGTGCGGGTAACTTCCTCCATCTGGCCGGCAGGGCAGCCGTTCTGCATGGTCCCACAACACTTACTGTAGGTCTCAACAGTTCCAGGATGCTATTCTGAGCCCTGCCATACAAAACGCAACACTGCAACAGGATATGAAAGCCAGCATATCATCGCACAAGACGATGCCCTTCAGAGGCCAATTCAGTGGGTGCAGATGACTTGCGTTGAGCTCACGGGAGGGAAGGGAATGGTGCACCAGTCACTCCGGCTGGGCGTCCTGCAGCAGAGCAATTGACTCGGTTCACACCTTCATGAAGTCTTGGAAAGCTGCATTACAGCCTCGCTCCATGCGCTCATGCAGCTCCATGAAGATGCAGATCGCACTGCAGAGTACCTGCGGACACTCTGCTTCTGCTTGCTTGCACAGCACAGACTGTACCAAACAGCATTTCATCACTTTCCATGTCTCAGTAGGGAAGAACGACATGTACAGTTGGGGAGTTTCCAGCTTGAGACATCCATGCCGGTATTACCTTGCACGTGATGCTTTAACTAACTGCGGCATGTATCAAGGCACCATGGCCCACGCTTGAGCTTGAAACACAGTGTCACAGCCGAAGGTCATCGGCAGCTATGTGGGACACACCTCCCGGGATTCCTTGTCCTTGAGCAGCCATTTCTCCTCACCCTCGACGTCGAGCTTGATGAAGTCAAGGCGCTTTGATGTGGCCATCCTCTGCACCGGCATGGATGTCTCACGGATAGATGGACGCATCATGTCACATTACACGTGACCACACCACAATGCACCATCGCACACCCCTACAATGCTGTACCATCGTCAACCTATGGAACCAACACATGCACGTGGCCGCCACCTGGACCAGGATGACTTGCAGGTGACATGCCTGTATCTGAGCCATGGTGCGCGTCTCCACCTCATACGTGACCGTGTCTTCCTGCGTGCGGCCATTGTGATCGACCCGGAACCCCCAGTACTCTGAGCCCCGACCCTTGAATGTCAGGGTCTTTTTCTCCTCGGCTGTCGCAGTGTCCACCAGTGCCGCCTGCACTGGCACAGCCACATGCTGCAGGGACGCGAGATTGTTGCGCAGCACCTGCACAGGCAGTCACTGCTGGAGGTAATGCACCTGGACGCTGCAGCACAGGTGCGTCGGGGCTGCTTTGGTGCAGCCTTTCAGTATGTGGCAGGCATGCGCCAGACGGGCCCATGCAAGAGCATCAACTAGCCTAGACCGCAAGAGTAGACACACTGAAGCAATTGATCTCTGACCGCGCTGCGTCTCTTGGCTTGCTGAACGGGCCTGAGCACACTGTGCAACCTTGGTGGGTGTCAGTTCACGCACCTGGGCAGTTTCGGGATTGGCTTCCACAGACAGCACCTGACCATTTCCCATGATGAGATGGGAGAACAGGAGCGATGCCATGCCAATGTTAGCCCCAGCATCCAGGAATGTCACAGGCCGGTCCAACGGCAGGTACTTGGAGAGCTGCCCCATGAAGCCAAAGTCTCCACCACAAAAGATCTGCATTCTGTCGGCTTCTGTGTGCAGGCTGAGGCAAACATTGCAAGTGACTGCCATACTTGACATGTATGCCTGATATTTCTGACACGGAGTGTATCAGAGTGCTTGTGACGGTGAGCTGTCCCCCATCATCACAAGATGCAACAGTGGTTCAGTTCAGGCCAGGTGCATAGCTGAATACCAGCCAGCAGCACAGTGCCAACGTTGCTGTAGTAAGCGAGAGCGTGGAGCACTACCATGTATCTCTCAAAACACTATGACGGTGAACACTTCACACACTCCACATCTGCTGTGGTCAAGAAACCGTGCAAGTACATCATAAGCGTTCGAATGTGTGGAGCCGTATGGTGCATAACTGCTAAGCATGCTTGCAAGGGAGTTTCGAGCGATGCAGCCTGACACACACTGACGGCTGCAGCGACACTAGGCAGGAACAAGCTGGGTTCATTGCTCACATGCCGTAAGAAACATAAATTAGGTAAGCCCCAGTGTGCTCAAACGGATAAACCTTTTTAACAATAATTCCAGCGGTACGGATCAGAGAAAATGATTAAGCACGGGGAAGTCGCGCCTGAAGGAAGACAGCATGATCAGTTGATTGTGGACGCAGTGTCACGTTGAGTGGGCTCAGAGCTGCTCTGTCAGGGTTGGGAGGTGCAAAATCCTCAACAAAACTCTGACATTCACTTGCATCAATGGTGACTTGGCTGATGTTCCGAAACTCATCTGATGGCTTCTTGTACAGGTTCTTCGTTGGTGAATGCAGAACTGAGCACCCACCCTGCAGGTTTCCGGCAGCAAACTGCGGCCAACGTATGCACCTGGTGTATTGAGGTAGTAGCAGAGATCGGCTATGTTCGCTGAGCTGGTGAAATCCGAGTCCAATGCATTTGGGCCCCGAAACGACTCCTGCACAGCGCCAAAGGGTACAAACCGCTGACTAGAGCAGACACAGCTGTCCATAAAAGCGTCCCAAGATTTGATAAGACAGTCATGTGATGTGCACGAGTCGTATGCGAGATGCCAAGTGTTCGCTTTCGATGTGACCGCAACAAGTAGTCTTTTATGAAAAGAAATCGATTGATGGAACTATCACGCATCTACACGAAAACATCAGGTTTAGGACTGGTAATTGTCTTGATCACCAGGCACCGTTTGGGCAGCGATCATCTCGTACCGAAATCGCGTCGGATCGCTTCGTTTGTGGGCTCGCGTAAACTGATGTATGTGATAACCGCAGTGATGATGATGACGCTGACGGAGCTGAGTGCAGCCAAGGTTACCACCCAGTTCATCGAAGGGGGGGCACGACGAGCAGTTTCTTGAGGGCCAGCTCCAGCTGAGAATCGGAGACTTATGTGCAGGCCACATATATGAGAAACATGATGTGACGCCACAAAGCTGGTGGGAGGCATGCGAAATGGTTGTCAAAGCTGTCCCCAGCTCTGGCATTGTAGATCAGCGCTGTGCTGCATCCTGCCTCCGGCGACACGCGCAGGAAACCAAGCGTCGCCACGCATTTGAACAGCCGCAAACGAGGCCCGTGGACAGACGGCAGATACATTCCATTCGCGCAAATTTGGATTTGCTGGTGTAGAGGCGTGATCAGATCTAGGAAGCGTTGCAATGCATGCCAATGAAATGTTGGCGCTGCCACAGTCATGGCCACATTTCTCATGCACACAGCCCATGAACAGTGCCGCAGGCAAGGATCAGGGTATGCGATCTTGGGACATTACATAAAGTGTCGTTTAACTTCACATAGCATTTGATAGAAAGTTTATGCATCCAAATGTTGACAACATTCAGTGAGGTAACTACATGTGAGCAGTTGTACTTATATGCTACAACGAATGCAGTCTGGAAAAGCATCATGATAGGCGTTCGAAACCAGGCAGACACTTGATGACGAACTTGTTTGCCGGTTCCAAGTTGTGAGCTGGCTATTTTTGTCCCCTCCAGAGCTGGGGCCCCCACCTGGAGCTTGCAAGTGCCCAGCAGTGGCGGACGCAGCATGCATGCAACCGTTCGGCCGGAGCACGTTGTGCTCCCATCCGTTGCATGTAAGTACGCTCCCTCGACACCACCTCAAAACTATTGCATCTTTAACTGCCACCGATATGAAACCTTGAAGTCTGTGGTGTCAGCATCCCTCAAATGTGAAGGACGCCTGTTTCCGTCGTGCACTCGAGAGGACTCCCGTGGAAACGGATCCCGCACACCGACAGCCCTCGTTGCCCAGGCCATACCTGACAACAGCGGATACTTAATATCTGGGATCGGGCGGTAAATTGTGACTGGTGTGTTTTCGATGTTGCGGTCAGTGGCGCTGCGACAGTACGTAATTGCTCGCTGCGTGGAAAGCCTCGCGCTTCCGACAGTGTAAAGAATGAAGTCATCCTTGTATATCAACATTGTTACTGGATGCACCACGATTTTGGTGCAGGTTTGAACGGGCCAAAATGCCTGACCCAGCGACATTGCCTGTGAGCGATTCTAAATCGGCAGATCCCAGCGGAAGTGCAGCTGCGAGTGTAAGCTTAGAATTTGAACCCTCTACGCAGCAAGCTGATGTAGCGCAGGGAAGTGCTTTGGCTGCACCAGCCGTAGGAGTCTCCGGTGTCATGGGCCTGGTCAGCTCAGTACGAGAACGTGGCTCAAGGCTCTTGCAAACACAAAAACCTTGGGCAGAACTATTTGATAGAACTGCTTTCAGTAAGCCAGCAAGCATAGGGGAAGCTACCATCAGGTGAGATCCGTTTGACTTGCACCAGCCCCACTCTGTGCAATACAGCATCCACTGCTCGGCAAGTGCATGGCGGCATACAGCAACCATGTGATGTAGGAAGTCATATGATGTAGTTTTGATGCAGGCTTCAAAAGAACGCAATGTACTATCGGACCAATTACCTGGTGTTCGTGTCTGCTATCATGGCCATGGCATTCGTGACGAACCCAGCTGCCTTGCTGTGGACAGGCCTGTTGGGAGTGGGTTGGGTGTATCTGTTTCTTGTTCGAACGCAACCGCTGGTCATCAATGGCCGTGAGTACAGTGACAGAGAGAAACTCATTGGCATGTCGATTCTTTCATTCATTGTGATATTCTTTCTGACCAACGTTGCATCTGTTGTACTTTATGGTGCCTCGCTCAGCGCCGCAATGATTGCTGCCCATGCTGCATTTCGTGAGCCAGATGATCTTTTCCTGGACGAAGGTGCCAATGGAACTGACAATTTGTTCGGCAACGTCAACTTTTTGGCAGGAGCTCAGGCATATTCACAAACCCAAGCTCAGACAGGGGCGAACATGGTTTGAGTCGGCTACCGCAGTCAGCACCATTGTAACGCCTGTCGAAGTTATTCCTGCTGGAAGGGCAGTACCATTAATTGCGATCCAGATGGATTTTGGGTGGGTACCTGTAGATTATGAGGTGTTACTTTTGTAAAACAACACCATACTCCAGCGTAATCTTCTACGCCAATGTCTTTTCAACAAATTTACGCGGCCATGTCAAAAGTATCTGAGTGATAAAAACCCCACCGAGCTAGTTGGCAAAATCGATTTAGGCGGCATTTCCTGACTATATGTTGAACCACCACGTTTCACGCAACATCAATATGTAAAACTAGAGCGCATTGCTGCATGCGCGGCAGTAACATCACACTACATGATGTGTATCCGATGTGGGCGTACACGCCTTGGGCATGTATGCTCAGCAGCAAGAGGACTTGGGTTGGGGCCGTGCACCCTCCGAGAAATCAAGGTTCCGGGCGGCAGCAGGCGGCTCCTCTGATTTCGAGCTCAGGGCCAGGTTGACAATCGTAGTGAACGCTTCAGGTACATTGGTGTCATTCTTTGCTGATGTCTCCAGGTACGGAATTTTATTCTGGCCTTCACACCAGCCCCGTGCCTCACGCTCGCTGACCATCCTTTTATCTGATGATTCATCGCACTTGTTTCCCAGCAACACGAATGGGAATGTGGTGGGATCGTCTGGAGCAGCCTGCACAACTGCTTCAGTATATCTGCTATCCATTGATGCTTTGTATGAGATCCTGAATTCACGTCACACAACTCGACAATTGACTGGAGTGGATGGCAATGAAAAAGTTGACAATAGTGCACCTGTGCAAGGAATTCAGCCTTCCACCGCTCCAAGTGTTCAAAGGACTGAATCTTGGTCACATCATACACCAGGATGCAGCAGTCTGCACCACGATAGAATGCTGCTCCAAGCGACTGAAATCTTTCTTGACCAGCTGTGTCCCAGATCTGCAGAGGCGCATGGTGTGTCTGTGTCTTGTCCATCCAACGTGAAGTGGCTCAATGCGTCACCTCACTTTCATGTGTTGCTTCAGCTGAGCAGAACACAATTTGAAAAGATCACTGCCTTTCTTGAAACAAATAGAAGATCAGTAATAAATAATCGCAGCGTGTGCTACACACAATATTGTCAAACACTACGCTGGTGCAAGTCCATACTGTGTGGCCACAAGGGAAACAAGGTCTGAAACGATGCCTAGGGGATCCGAAGCATTGTCGAGGGTGTACCACAACAGGCCTGACGTACCCACTAGCACTAGTGGTGTATGAAGTAATGATCTGCGCACCTGTAGCGTGACGACCTTGTCCTCGTAAACAATTTCTTTGGTCAAGAAGTCAGCACCGATGGTCGCTTTGTAATCCTGACTGAACTTCTGATGAACGTATCGATTCATGAGAGATGTCTTTCCCACTCTGCAATGGTCAGCGCAAATGTTACACTTTGTAGCGACGAATCCGGTTCGTCACTTGGTCTCGTCAATGAGACAAAACGCACCCACTGTCACCCAAGATTATCACCTTCAACAATCTGCGCTTCCTAGAACCTGTCATGATCGCAAACACGTCGTAACTTGGGACCAGGTTTCGAGCAGTATCCAGCGCCCGTGGGTGGCACCAATGGTCAGACACGGTTTTATGCAGCCGTTGGCAATGGGGGTGTTTTCAAATCAGCGTGTGGCCTCTCGCTGTGAGCATTATAGGAAGTGCTGTCGATCGCTGTTGTGTGGATGGCGACAAGTGTGCGTTAGTTCAAGTCGATGCGACCCCTCAGTTCCTGAGGTGCGACTCAGGCTACGAGAATTGCAATGCGCTCCAATGCACTCCAAACATCCTAAGGAAAAATTAGTAATTTTACATTTTCGATGACGTTCACAATGTCTCATGCTGGGGCTGGAGGAGGGAAACTGTAAGAGTACGTTCTCAGAGGGAGCATTCCTTGTCCAAAGATGTGAGGTTTATAGGCCTGAATGTCCTTGGCCACGTCCCTCGAGAAGAGAGATGCTTCCGTGACCACCAAGTGTGCGGCCTGCCGATGGGGCGGTTTATCGGTCATGAAGTCTTGTTGTACTTCTGTAAAATGCTACCGTGACTTTCGGTGAGACAGCACACCGCACATCTAAGGAGGTTGCAACTAACAGAAGTTAACGCAGTAGGCACAAGCGAAAAGTTCTTGCTGCGTGGACGCAGGTGCTTGTTGTTATGGTACATAGTCTTCCAGTTCCTCAGGTCCGACAGGTTCAGGCCATCTCCAACCCCCATCCCGCCCCCCCCTCCCCCCCCCGGGGTCAGACTTTCATACATCAATCATACTATTCTGAGCGATTATACATTGCGTTAGCGTGCTATACATGTTTCACGGCCTGAGCTGCGCTGTGACCGGCACCCCAGCACGCTGGAAGGTTACTCCCGAGTATTTGGTCATACATATCAGCATCTCAGTCGATCATCCAACGTATATCAACCAGACGAGGAATTGGCCGTATCGGGGAGATCATGACAGACCAGGTGTGCCGCTGTCAATCTCCGTGCTCGAGTGATGTGGCATGGGGGACTCGCCGTCCGTCTACGACAGCTTCCTATACCATGGACACCCTGGAAACAAAGGCATCTGAGTAAATGCTGTGGGAACTGTATCGTCAATCGAAAGCAGGAACCCCGTCAACGCCGTCTGTATCGACTTCAGCCACGAGGTGGCACTATCTATGCACATTAAAACTTCCTGTCTGCATAACACTGACACTGCCTGCGTCCATAAAATTTGGGGCTAGATCTAGTGTATAGCCGGGCCAGCGCGACAAGGGGCATTTCGCGGTCATATGTACACAATCACGACGCTGAATTTACTAGTGCTGCATGCATCGACACCTCGCGTTGCTTGAGACCCGTGTTGATTTTGGCGGCAGATCAAACAAGGACACGCTAGCACAATCGATTCCTGAAGAAACACGAATCCGGTGTCTGCAGGCACAACCTGGCAGAGAGCAACGGGAGGTCCACATGACGCCTCATCACCGCAGTGCAAAACCCTCCCTGCCTTCCAACGGTGTTCATGTAGCTTACAGGCTTGCTAAGTTCACAAAATAGCATTGTCCACTTGCTATATTGCTATGAAGGTGGTCGCCTGAGTGGGAAGATCACCGTGTTGGCCTGCTGTCAAACAGGAGACGATGGCTACAGATGGCCACATGCGTGACAAGTTCAAATCAGCAGAAAGGAAGCAGGCTGGGATTTCAACGGCCCGGAGCAGCGGTCAAATACTGGTCATCAGCGTCTCATTACCCAAAAGCGCTAGCGATACGGACAAGAGCTGCAGCTTGCAGTAAGCCGGGGCTTAGTTGTACGAGCAGCACAGACACGGGCACAAGCGTGTCATAAACATGCGAAGACGGTACAGAGTATAATACTTAAATACTGCATAATCTCTCATCGCAAGATTCTTTCGTGGTACACATGTCACGTCCTTTGATGCAATTGGGCTGAAGAGGATGCAGCGTGGAACAGGTTCGTTGGGCGTCGCTCCGTCCAAGTTGAAATTTCAAATTGCGACTACCTCAGGCGAAGATCCTGACTATCCTGCACGCGAGCTGCTCCTACACACAACACATGGTGCGCCTTGCCTGTGAAAACATGCCTGCTCTTGACCTCTCATACTGATCCTGGCAGGCGAGGCAAGAGGCCCCTCTAGAGTAGCTTGCTTCCTCAGGCTTATATTTCCAAACGATATGGTGCTGGCCGCGATCAACCAGCAATGCTACATTGCTTGCAGGAAGAGGGTGGCAGTCACCCCGGTTCTGCTCGTATCCACAGGAAATTGAGTTCAGACTAGACAGTCCCAGCAGGCTAACGGCTATTCAGATCTTGTGTCACGAGTATAAGATACCTCAGCTTGTGACCATATTCATTTCTACACTGCCAGACAGCGGCGCTGACCCTAGCCAGGCTGTTGAGCAACGGCTAGGCCACATCAGGATGGATGACAATGAGAGGTCATCGCATCAGGCCCGGGAGCTCAAAACTATTCAACTAGAACACAGTGCAGTCATGTTTGTCCGGCTGGTTCTGGATCGATGTCATGTGAATGAACATAATATCTACAACCAGGTCGGAGTCGTCGCTATCAATTTCACAGGTTTGCTGCTCAGACGTGCCCTGACCAGTGCATGGGATCATTGCCGAGTGGCATCCAAGTATTAGTCTTATTGCAGGGACGCCATCATATGGTAATGCACGGGGTTGCGATTCATCACAGTGCTATTTACCCACAGCGCTCAGTGATGCATGTGACCTTCAACTAGAGCTCCAGGTCGACTCCAAGACAGCAGAGCGCATATATGAGCTCAATCGTCTCAAGCTTGCTGCTGTTGAGCGCGAGGACTATGATGAAGCCAAACGATTGAAAGACAGTATTTCCCGTCTCAAGCAAGTAGGGCAGAAACTGGCTCAGCTCGAAGCACAGAAGCAGGTGCTGCTTCTTTCGATCACCAAGAATAGACATGCTCTCCAACTAGGACAAGTGACTTGCGACAGAGCTCTGTTTTTAAATTGCATATGTTTCGCTGCCGCAAGGATTCGACCGTTCGTTCTCTTTGCCAGCTTGCTCAGCCAGCTGGTCAGCGAAGCTCAGGTCCGTGAACACATGTTCTCAGAGCAAGTGCAATGTAGATGGCAGTTGAACGGGAGGACTATGAGCTAGCCAAACAGATCAAGATGGACGCGGATCGATTGCGTGCCACAGGAGAAGCAGCAGCAGGGGCCACCCGATCGGAGCCGGCTGTCCGATCTGGGCCCCACCCAAATAAAAATTTTAGCCGGGTTCTGCAGCCATCAGCGAACCATGTTTCTCCCGAGGTTGCGTCAAAACTAGACCCACCGGATGAGCATCCTGTGGGTGGGTTCACATGCAACCTGGCAACGCCAACTGCCTGCTTACATTCTATCTCATTTGTGGCTGGAACTTGGCAAGGAAAAGCACTTCTCTTGATGATGTCCACACCACAAGGCCTGATTGCATGAAACAAACTGGCACGTGCACACTGTCGGGCATGAATGCGAGGGGCTACATCAACACTCTGCTATAACATTCACTGGATGCTGGTGATAGATGCAAACGACCACCGTTGGGCATACATTTGCACCATGCACTCGTTTGAAATTGAGTTATGAACTTGGAATAGCGTGCTTGGTGCAGGACTAGATCCGATTACATCGGATAATATACCAGTCCGCGGGCTTGAGGGCTCCTTTGCAGATGTAGATGCGCATCCAGGTGCGTTTGCTCAAGATGAGCACAGCTTCAAGGGAGATGAATCAGCAAACACACGAGCAGCTGTGCCCGATGAACTTGGCAAGGCGGCTGGAGAGGGCCAGACAATAGACCCACCTGCTGGTGTGTTACTCGCGCCTTGAGGCCTAGTGGCGTAATGGTCCTACGTACTGCCTCCTTTTGGTACACAGGTTATATGTTGTGAATGTAATTGATGAATGTGGTTGCCTTGTTATACCCATGCGGCATCAGCCATTGTACCCCTACAGGTAGAGGCAAAACACGTATACAGTATATAACGAGGTGGCCGTGGTCTCCATACCACAACACGATTTCTCTTGATAAGTTTGACTGCAGAATGATATCTCTTGTCTTACCCAGTAGCCGCTGTCGCTCTGCACAAGTTCACCTGATGAACAGTGATCGATCGAGTTTTTTCACCGTTTATGGTAGGCTGTGTTGCGAGGTTCCATCTATGCAGGATTTAGTGATATCCTGGACGGGCAGGCTTTGGCATGTCCACCGCCACTGAACAGTGCGAATGCAAATGACGCGGACGTGCTGCTTGAATTATTTGGGGAGTACATTGCAAGGTGTGCATACGCTCCAAGCTGGCAGCATAGGCAGGCGGCGATGCGCTACATCGCTAGCCAGGCAGAAACCGGCCAGGTCCCCGAGGCTCGCCACCTTGTAAAATTCTTGGTGAAGGGCCTGCGAGACAAGGTGGCGGCTGTGGTGGTCGAGACGTCCAAGCTGATGCAACAGCTGGTGAACAAGAAAGGCCGTGCAGCACCGTACATCATACAGGCAGCCTTCCCTGTACTCGTGGAGCGGCTTGGAGATGGGAATGCGCGGGTTGCGGTGTGCACCACATTTTTGCCTCCAGCAATCCCTGACGTGATAGTGCCTCACCATGTGCAACCAAGTAATATGGCACATTGTAAAGTTGGGGAACATTCCCGCACGTGGCTTGGATCAGTGCATGCTTGTCGGTCATACTGCAAATGCGTTTACATGTTTTTGGGACATTGGGTGTAACAAAAAAAACGTGGGTGCAGGATGTGATGAAGCAGAACATAGTTGGGCTGGCAAAAGCTATGCCAGCAGATACTGCGGCATTAGTGCCGCAGATGCTGCGGCTGCCACGCAATGCAGCGCTGTGGAAACCGCAGCTGGCACGCCTTGAGGTACTCGCCACGCTTTTGCCAGAGCTGCATGTCGGCCGCGATCGTGGTGCTCTTCCGACCTCTGAGGTCATGGGATTCCTGGGGAGTGCAGCCGGCAACCCCAAAAGCAGTGTCCGTGCTGCGGCCGTGCGTGTGATCGGGCTAGTAGTCAAGGAAGCGGTGTGCAATTCCGCAATCTATTGGTTTGAGTGCAATCTACTGTGCGCGAATTCCCGTTAGCCAGGTCAGATAGGGTGACGTTGAACGTCAGCATGCAAGATCTGCAGATGCGTTCGTTTCTACTGATGATCCGTTTCTGGCTGTACCTTGATATCAAGTTGTTGTCGAGCATCAGAATTTGCTATGGTGCGCTGGGCCGGCCATTGCTGTAGCCTTGATTCAGTGCGTGCCAGGCCCGGAGTCGGTGGCTCTGCTGCTTTGACTGACCACTGCTTGGACTGTGTTGTATCTTGTCACAGCCGCCGTGGTCATTTACAAGGAGCATGCAGGGCCCCTCAGCGGTGAGATCTCTCCCGCCAGACTTGAATCCAAAGGTCATGGAGCAGATTGCGGATAGTGTGGGCATGGACATGCGCACACTAAAGGGTGCTGACGCCCAGCCTTCATCAGGTAGTCCGACGCTTGCGGTTCCTGCCAGAGGCAAACCACGATCTGCTCGACCTGCCAAGGCACCCGTAGCCGTGGTCCCTCAAAGCCGCAACGAAAGCCCAGAAACCCAGGAGAGCCCTGTAGCAAAAGAACATGAAGTTTCGGACGTAGCTGAGGTACAATACCGGATCAACGATTTAACATCTGTAGGCACTTCGCTGAGTTGATTTTGATAAGATTCTGCTCATGAGCGCTGAGGCCAATTTCTCTGCTGGCCATTGACAGTGTCTGACCTGGGCCACCCATGTGCAGTTTGAAAGGGATCTGGCACAGAAGGAAGCGCGGTACGGCAAAGATCATCCCCTGGTGGCCGATTGCTTATCCAACATGGCAATTATATACAATCAGAGAGGTGAGCAAGACAAGGCGTTGCCCATGTATGAGCGTGCACTTGCAATTTTCGAGAAGTCCAAAGGTGTAGACAGCCAAGATGTGGCACATACGCTGACAGATATGGCCGTGCTACACCTGGAAGCCCATCGGGATGACATTGGAAGGCCATTGCTTGAACGTGCACTCCAAATACAAAGGAATCGACTTGGGCCAGATCATCCAGATGTGACTGCTATTCTAGACGTTTTGAACGGAGACTGATTTCTTGTAGCCTCCCAAGCCTGATCCCGTAGCATTGTTCTCATTTACCTAAACCCGTTTCTCAGTGTTGATATCTGCACGTGTGTCTTGATTTGAGGTCGGTGATCGGTGTCACCACGAGCCCTGCAACATGCATGCGCGCTGGTGTGCCCAGTGGGATCCTACTGTCGGGACAGTGGGCTGCAACACCAATGGCAGCCAGCCTATACTAGAATACGGCGATCGCTCCGTTTTGAAATTGCCTGCGTTACAGCGTTCATCGCTTGAATGTGGGAAATGATACAGCGTTGTGCAATCTTCAACCCATGGTCCATGAATTTCCCAGCATCGACGTTCAAACGGTGACGGTTGATTAGGAATCTATATGGGCATCTGTGCAGCTTGATCGACTGGAACAAACCACGTGAGTGAGTCTGAGCCGTGAATAGCAGTCCCTGGTTACGTGTAACCGCTCAGCAGCGAGTTGAGAATGTGGGGATTCTTTGTCGTGTCTGCGCTGATGATCGGAGTCGCGACATTTTACATGTGCGCCACCAGTTTGGCTCCCTGACGAGATGATGCTGCCGCGTCACACTGTGGTCGGCAACACTGCCTGTGCACCTAGTTCGCATGACCCATCTTGGTTGATGCTTCTTCTACAAGAAATTGTGACACCTGTTTGTTTTGCTCCGTTGGAACAGAACAACTGGGTCCATTCTGGTCGTGATTCCCGACTTGGCGCAATTGCAGGATCGCCGTGCTGCCCGCAAAATCTGTGCCAGCTCAGGTAAAAGCAGTGACGGCATGGGCATGGCTGACCACGCTGCTCATTTGTTGCATTGTGCCCATCGATGTTTACTCTACCCTTCAAAGCAAGGATCCGGTGGCCATTGGTGTGTTATGGAATATCTGTTACTGGTCCACACAGCTCCTGACATGGGCGTTGATTCCGTTGTATATGGGATACGCTGATGCTGGTGAGTTCACGTGGAGAGGGCGGATGATCGCATCTGCCCGCAGCAATGGCCTGTTAATGGTGATGATGGTGCGCTCCTGTTCTCCTGCGGTCACGAGCACACAGACCTTGCGCCGAATCCAAGTCCATCTTCCAGAAAGCAAGAGGTGCTGCTCACATACACAAAGCTGGCCATGCTGCAGGCAGTTGCCGGCTGTGTAGGCATCTTTTGGGCAGTTTCTTCAGGCAATTTAAGCTTGTCCACCCTCCCAAGTCTTGGAATCCAGCTAAGTAATACATTTGGTCTGTTTTGTGTGCTCACTCTCTTGGGGTATGGCCTGGTAGCGATTCCAAAACGCCTGTGGAAGCGGTCTGATCCATCCCTGGAGTTGAAGCGGCAACTCTATAGGTGAGGCCTCACGCTTCTTGCCCATGCTTCTTACCAACTATAGAGCAGCACATTCACTGTGGATAGCGCTCATCATGGATCATGAAATTGCGACGAACGAATCTTGGTTTTTTTCCGGAAGAGCGCCATGCCACGCGCTACACATTCTCCATTGCTGATAAGCGACAACACGCATGAACCCTCATCGCCTGCCCTGTCTGTGCTTGTGAGGTTCCAGAAGCACAGATTTAACAATCAGTCCCATCTTCTTGAGATACAGTTATTTATTAGATATGTGTTCTCACATGAGAATGCATCACTCATATCTAAGCTCTATAAGCTCTATCGACACCATTTGTAGCTTCTACATTGTATTTTTTATGTCATTGAATTGGGTTGATTGTGCATTTTGCACCTGGGCTACCATGGCGGTCCTCCTCCCAGGCCGATGGCGGCTCCACCCATTCTGAAACACCAGGCATAATGCCCGAGCTAGTATCAGAGGGCCGACCGACCTCTTTGTGGACTCTGAGCTAGCTCCGCTATATCTAGCGCACCGGAATGTAGATTGGGCCGGGTGATGGATGAGAAGATCGAGGCGCAAGATGTGTTGCGAGAGACAGTGCGCAAGGTGACCAGCACCAAGAGAGCTCTCGGCAACAGTGAGCAGGAGTCACATGAGCATATTGACGGGATGATGCGCTACATCCACGAGTTTCTTGGCGATACAATGGACGTGGCACCGCAGGCACGCCCCCACAGACTGCTGCGACCCCGTGCGTTCATCTCGGAATTCCTGTGTGACTGAACTTCTGATCTCTGGCACACACCGTGGGTTCTCACCATTTTGACCATCAAATGGCAGACTGCTGCCTCTGGCTGGATAAAGTTGTGGGCTCCCATCCGCGCCTGCAGGGCATTAGTGTTGTGTGCCACCAGCACTCACGCTGCCCGGTAGCAAGCACTCCCGCCACCAGCACTCACGCTGCCCCTGTAGATGTGGCGCTGCAGTCTACAACATACGCCCGCAGCACTGTTTTGGCTGTAACATCTCATCAGGCTGGCCTGTCACATGAGCAGAATGGGCAGGAATGCTGAGTTGTCCACATGTGCAGGTGGGCGCAGTGCAGCAGGGCGTGCAGTACACTGATGAGCTCCCAAAACTACACAAAGAGATTAAGCGTGACGTTCACTGGATTGGGTCCATCCATGCACAGGCTGATCGTGTTGTCAAGATCTGCGTGCGACTTACAGAGATTGTTAAGGCCACAAAAGGGTGCGCCCCTGCGTCAGACGATTGCGATGATTTGCATGAAATTCCTGCGCAGCTTCGCGCGGCTTCTGCCATCGGCTCTAATTCTAGCACTGATGCTCGCGCGTGTTGTCAAGCCCTTACCAATACACATACCCACACCCAGGGCCAACTTTGCCCTGCGTATGTAGAGAAGATGCTGCTCATGCCATCTTCGGGAGCAACATGTGAACCGTGCTTGTGCAGGGAGGTCGTGCTGAACGGAGACGCGTCCTGGCTCGAGCAGTCCTCCTGGTGGGCTGTTGTACATCTGCAGCCATTGCTGCTGAAAGCCACAGCAGTCGTGACTGCTGCACTATCAGCTGTCATTGTGTGGGGCGAGATTGTATCGGGTGTCAACAGCAAGCTTTCTCCTCTGCATGTGCTTGTGAGAGCATCACAAAATCAGTTTGTATCCCAGGTACGCCTTATTCAGAAGTGCTTACAGTGCTCTTGCTCCACTGCTATGTTTTCATAGTCCTCGCCTTACAGGTTTCCTAGTCTTTCAGCTAAGCCGCAAGAAGGCCGCTGCAAACAGGTAATCCTGTGGAGCAGTCATACCTCGCATGAGCAACGTGTTCATTCCAGATTATTTTTCATTTTGAAACCCACGATGTCTACCATATAAGTGGTCGACGCCTCACTGCAATACTGCTATGATGTGCAGTTCCTGGTGATGTTGCCGCTGATGTACGTCATCGTCAGCACATTCGCTGCTTTCTTCGCAATCAATGTTGGAGCCATGTATTCGCTTCTGCCTGGCGCGTCTTCCAGCTTCTCACTACTTTTCAACTGCAACTTGGTAACGCGATTTGCTGCGCCTCTCTGCTTCAACTACCTGCATGTCCTTGCCATGGACCGTCCGACATCAGATGGCCACTACACCGTTTTCGCCAATCGCATGGGCATGCAGCCTGGTGCAGATGTGGCCATTCCTTTTCTTGGAGTGGACTTCAACCGGTGGGCACCAGTGATGGTTTTGCTAGTCGTCTGGCTCACCCTGGTCAACGCATTTGGTGCGGAATGGTTTCGTGCCTTGATTTTATAATGGTACAGCATGCCTCTGCAGCCTCTCGCGTACGTAGCATCACACGAAATGTGGAGCTTTGACTGCTCCTTGAGCCACAGCCTCTTGTTTCCTGTTTTCCTCACCGAAGAGATGTCCCAGTCCTGTCCCGTGGTCGGTCGGATGTTTACAAGTGCAAGAGGTGGCTACACAGGGATTCGGAGGAGGAGGGTCGTCCGTGCAGAGGAGGAGGGTCGTCCGTGCATGTCTGTAGACACTCCAACTCGGTCGCCAACCCGGTCCACTGGATGGTTTTATGTCATAGTCACTGTAGATGATAGGCTGGCATGCTCCAGCGTCTGGGTTCAGGATTCCCTGGGTGCAGGGATATCCCTGTTTGCTGGGATGATAGGATTTTGCATGCATGCTGTGTCAGGACATTTGTTGCCATCGCAATACACACTGCTGTGATGGTCACGCTCGGGAGCACACCTCTGCCCTTATAGCTGTTCTAGTTGGAACGCCTTTCTAGACGTGGCAAGTACATGTGTTGCAGTTTAGTGCGTATTCGTCAGTGCAGGAAAATTCTACCGCTGGATATGCTCTGTTTTCGTGTTTCTACCACAAGCGTTTGATGAGGACGACAATGATGAGTCGTCGGAAAGTAATCAGTACGTGGCTGAGGGGCAGCGTGTTGTGAATCGTGCCTTACAGCAACGCACGGACGGCGGCGAGGTGGGCGCGCTGCTTAATCTGGCGCATTACGTGCCATCCGCCGAGTTCACGGCGTCAGGTGCGCGGGTGCGTTGCCACAGAGGGCATCAGCCTCTTGCCTACCGCCCGCCACAGCCAGTTCGGCGGCATTGTACAGCTGTGCTCCATTCCTGCTTTGTCTGTTCTGCAAACCCGTTCGCTGCTTTGCTGGACATCTATATTGATCACTGTTCCCGAGCGGCATCTTGGAGGAGCCAAGTATGACCGTGTATGGCGCCTGCTGGCAGAGGCATCTGTCTGCCCTTTTCCTTGACTATGCCTGAAAAGGCGGTCATGCTGCAGATGCTGTCCCTGGTTGCCTGCCTGAAGCCAGACACTGGATGTACCTGAACAAACAGTGTATACAGGCACCCTCAAACGGAACACAGGAGGCAGGCCACCCTCCAGCTCCCAACCTCCTCGCACAGCCCTGACAGGTGTGTTGCATGCAGCTTACATCTGCACACATGGGGTCCGTCGGCATCAACATCGTGTTGTGAAAGATGTGTTTCTGTAATCTGGTGATGCCTGAAGTTCGCATTCGTCGATTTGCTGTGCACGTTTGTTGGTGTTTGTGTGTGTGGCATTTTTGCCATGCGGCAGGTGCTGGGCAGATGCAGTCACAGCTGTATACTCCGTGTATCCCCAACAAGCTTGCTGGTAGCTAATTGGGCACTCCGCGGATATATTTTCTTGTGGCTCACTTGTGGCTACTGTACACACCCACGCATGTGCCCCAGAATCGTGATGGTAATGGGGCATTACCTCAGTAGATTTTGGTACAAATCAGTCTGCGGAATAAGGTGGTTGCGTGTTACTGCTCTCTGCCCAGGGCCCATGTTGACATGCAGGCAGCTTGACATGCAGGCAGCTCCAGCCCGTCAGCTTGGCAGTCACAAAGACACCCACTTCAGAGCTTGGGATTAGCGCTCTCCCCAAAGCAGCGCACAGTTGAACTCGGATTCAAGTCGGACTCAGCATCGAAGTTGTGCTGATATGTGGTCACAACCCTGACATATGTTGTAGGTCAAGAGAGTGACTGATTTTACCGTAGCCGTGGCCCACAAACTTTAGTGCAAAACTGAAATTTCAAGATGTTCTTGTTCAAGATGGCGGCAACTGTGGTTGCATCATCAGATGAAGGTGCCTGTGAGACCCTGTGGCGTGTTCGGAGGAGAGAATACAAACTTTTGTGCACTTCTCAAGACGAGTTGGATGCCATTTGCCTTGGCACAAGCTATTCGTTTAAACAGTCCAGGCTGCCTACACGTGGTGAATTATTACCTGGCACTGAACACGCCATCTGTTTTCATCATAAGAACAACCCTCGTAGATTAGCCACTATTGTACAGCAGCAGGTGCACATCAGTGCATCAACTCGGGTGTTGTGTCCATCAGTGCATGGTCGAGTGGCAGTGATCTCAACCTCGGCAGTGGAAATGGCAAGACTGCTAGATCTGTGATACCAGGGAGAGTTACATGGAAACAATTCCGGGCATCAAATCAACAATCCTGCATTCAGGAGTGCTTTGCACAGAACAAGGTGAGCAATGTGTCACCAAAACAGCCGCCTCGGTGCGACAGATAACATCGACTCGTATAAGGGGTCCGAGTGGTATAAAAGGGAAGGTGATCTTCTGATGGTGGATACCTGCCGTTGTCAGGCAGTGCTTCTGCACGATTGTGCCACAGTGCACTTGATGTCATTCAATGATGACAAGAGTGCTTCTCGCTGTCACCGTGGTGATTGGGCATTGCTGATTCTGTATAGCCACGATTCTAGTAAGCTCCACAACTGGATGAGCACGTGGAGCTAGTTGCAGCGGTTGCCATGGCCCTAAGCATGCCAGCGATGCGCACGCTGGCATGCGGACCGCTCTGTTATCTGGCTTTGAAGTTGTACTTTTTTCGTTCGTAAAACAAGTCTGTTCTCGCGGAACCCAGGTTAATAATCTTGGGGCATCCGTCTCTCTGCAATCATGTGGCCACTCAGATGGTGCAATCTGCTGGCACAAGTCCGGACAGGAAGCTCGTAGATTTGAGCTACAAGCATCACAGTCATTGGGCGGACTGTCGACGGCATTGTCATAAAGGCAATCACAATGGAACGCACGTCTTTTTCTTGCAGGGTGCACTCCCTGCAATAGTACGCATCAGAGATGCCCGGACCACCACATATAACACAGCGACCTTCGTAAGAGCCATAATTGCATTCGTCGCATACGCGCACAAGAGTAGCCGGGCGCACGTAGGAATCACAAATCGGGCACCGACCATCACCTGCACAGAATGAGCCCTCTTCCCCCAAAGCACACCGGAAGGCAGCATAAACAGACACAATAGCTCCCATAAGGTATCACCAGTCTCGCCACATCGCGTGCTTGGTTTTCATCATGAGCTCAATGCGGTCAGAACCAACACAGGTTGTGGTTGCATGCGTAGCCTTCGACGCGCACATTTTTCACAAAGCCTCCCGATAGCTACACAAATGATACATTGTTAAAATTTCTGTTCAAGCTCGTCGGTCATGATCGGGCCCAGAAAACGAGCACTGGCGCCAAGCATTATCCACTGAAGGTGAACGCACCAATACCTGGCTGCTTCATACACATGATGAGATCAGGATGATGCTTTGCCATGGTATCGCACAAGGTGCGTCAAGCAAACCCAACGCGCTTTGACGGATTGATGACACGAAGAAGTTTTGAACAGGTATATCGACGATGCCCACGTAGCACGAGTCAGACAGATATATGTTACCAGTTTGTATCTTGAAACAGGCGGGTGCCAGTATCTAAGCGCATGGCATGAATATCTCCAACATGCTTCATCGCACAGTTCCACCACTGGCAACAGATGAAGTGGCTACAAGTGTTGTAACACATTCGAAAGATGGATGCCGGTATGTGTGCGTCGGCAGACGGATGTCTGCGCAATTAAGTTGCTGATTATGGCAGCAGATTGGTTTGCCTTTGTGGCATTGTGCTTTCCATGCAGTTTCGGCTGGGTAGGTCCTCTGATCAAGTCCTGGGAGAAGCTGCTTGCTCATGCATGATCAACAGGCACTGTTCCCAGGAATTCTGCTTGCCAACATGCTTCGTGACTGTCTGTAATGCGAATTTTTAGGCGCCGTGGAAATCGAAACACTCTAGGCGATATGGCTTCTGCAGCGATCGCGAACGATGACACGCCATCCGGAGAACCACCTCTTAACAAACGGAGTAGCTCTGTCAGCGCTCAAGAATTCATTAAGCAATGGATTGTCACGTTGGCTGGGTGCGCGGTCAGACCGTCACATATGCTCGACCACGTTGCGTGTAATTGGGAATATGGCCGAGCAACAATGCCTATATCATCAGGCACCATTAATCCTTGCATATGTCTACCTGTGTGCACAGTCTCTCACGTGCCGTTCAGGGCATTCCTCGCGTTCATCGCGGTGTCACGGCTAAGGCCGTGGGACGCTCTGCGGGCGGTTGGCCGTCACATCATCGCAAGAATGCTGGAAGCCAAGATATTCTGGATTTTCATGCTAGGGGTGATGGTGGGGTCGGTTGTCATCCCACTGATCATGGTGCGTGCTCGACTGGTGCCAGGCACCCGGTACTAGCAGTACAACCCGCACTTGTTTGATGTTCACATCCTGCAATCACGCTGGTAAGTGCCCAACTGCGTAGCTCAGAATGCATCGATGCGTGTCACGGCACAATCCACTTGAGCTCTGTATGCTGTCCAGGCACATCTTCCACACTTCTTTGCCGAGATCCCGCGATCCGACATACAGTCATGGCACCATCGAGGGCTTGATGATGTGCCCTCCTCACATCAATTTGTTCCTGTTTGGGCCGAACACGGCGTCATGCGTGGCACAGTGTTCACGATTCCAGCATCACGGTGGACAGACTCTGATACCCTGCCGACCCCTTGGCCTCCGCCATATCAGGGCAAGGCTGCCAAATTTCTGAAATGGTCAGCGTTTTTGGAAGACGGATACCTTGTTATGCGACAGGATGGCAAAAATGATGTTCGGTGTGTTCTTGTGTCCTTACACCCACGGCATGTTCCAGCCCCAGGCGGCTTCACATCCTGCCGTCAGAGACCATTTGCCATTAGACATGGCAGTTTAAAGAGAGTGCTACCATAACAGTTGTGAGAACCCCGTCCGGGATTTCGTCGCTGCTTCTGCACAAGCCGCTGATGTCATATGAATGCCTGTTGCTATGCGGCGTCTGCCATGCCTTGCTGGACTGGCCATGGCAGAAGGCTTGCCGCAATTCCCCTTGCCGCGCTTTGCTTGTATATGCACACGTGTAGATCAGAAACCGCGGTGCACGTGCAGGGTCAGCTGCGAAGGCTTGCATTGCAGCGTGCCTATGGACGCCCGCATCGCGCTGGCCGGCACAGGCGTGGATTTGCTACCCGAAGCATACAAAGACAAAGGCCCCTGGATTCGCAAGGCCCCTTTGAAGCTCATCTTCCCGGGCGCAAGGGACCCTTATGCCGAGGAATCGGTCATATTCTTCCCCGACACCGCTGCAGAGAAAGAACAGTGGTGTGCCTTGTGCTAGCCCGCGTGTGGCGCCAGCCCCTGCACTGCATCATCCTCCAAATGCCGCTGCATGCCTCTGCAGTCACACAGTCAAAAGTGGGCTGCGACACTGCCAACTTCAAACAGGATCTTGCGGTGACATGCCTAGGCTGGTGCCTGCAGCCGCAGAGCCTCTGAATGTGAACCGATGCATGGTGCCTGCCACCTCAGCGGCAGTGGCTCTTCTAGTCTGTACAGGTAGTATTTGCCCGCATGGGTAGTGCCGGCGCCGATAACGCTGCACCCGCTTGTGAGCCACCCAAGAATCTGTGCCTAGCCTGTCGTGTGATGCAGCCAATTCCCTTGTCGTGCATCCCCACCGCAGCACATGTATGTTCATGCCTTGCCCCGGCTTCTGCTGGCAGAGGATACGCGTGTGTTGCGCAGGCAGGTATGCGTGCATGCGCCATGACATGTCGCCATGCATGCCGCAGGTTTCTAGCACTATCCTGGGCAGCCAAATATGACGAGCTGCTTGCGCTGGACCCCGAGCATGCCACCATGGCGGCAGGCCTCGAGGCACAGCGGCAGTACGCACAGTTCAGCCGCCACATTCGCAGCTTGGCACCAGTCATGCTCCCCACGGCTCTGCCCCCCTCCGCGGCCACCCTCTCCGCCGCCAAGAGCTTCACTTCGGGCGGCTCCACTCCAGGCGTTTCCCCAGCAGGCATGGCGGGGGGCCCGCGGCGGCGCACTTGGTGGGGCGGCCGTCGCAAGCCCCGCGGGCCCGGCCTCGGTGTGTCGGCCCCCGGCTCTGTGCAGCCGCCGACGATGCAGCGGCCAAAGTCGCAATACAACAAGTCGCAGGTAGTCGGGGACTTCATCCGGGACAAGCAGTGGGGTTCGCAGCCAATGAAGCAGGGCCTGAAGGCCGGGGATGGGGGCCCGACGCGGGTAAAAGGCGCGCTGTCTGTGTCCAAACGCAGCAGCAGCGCTCAGAACCTCATGGCGCTCGCGCCGCCTATGACACCGTTTGCGTCGGTCGTGCCACCAGGCACTGGAGGTGCGACCATCACGTACTACGCACCACCGCTCCCCACCTGCATGCTGCCGCTGGCGTGGACGCCTCTGCGCTGCTGACGGCTGCAAGCGCCACTGAGACATGCATTCCAGAGCGCTCCAACGTGTCTCCAACTCGGCCCTTCTTGACTGCCAACACCAGCATGCCGGTATGCATGATCAGATGCACAAGCATTGCTGTGAATATGCAGCTCGTGAGCAGCGCGGCAGGGGTTTTTTTGCATCCTGATTGGGGAGGCACGCGCCCTTGCATGCAGCTGTGTGCTTCATATTTGGTATGTATTTACATCGAAGAGGGGCACGGCCACAGGTGCATCACGCAACAGCGTACAGGTCTCGAATCAGACCACCCAATCACACAACCTCTGCATACGTCCCCCCTGGACACTCTGCCGGTTCGAAACTAGTCCCTGCAATCTGTGCAACGTGCGACATGGTATTTCTGATCAGCAAGCTATTCCCTATTTGGTATGTAGTTACATCGAAGAGGGGCACGGGCACAGGTGCATCACGCAACAGCGTACAGGTCTCGAATCAGACCACCCTATCACAC
>JAUMHO010060163.1:0-28543 GCA_032360965.1 Ulva armoricana
ACAGCCGTCAGCGCGAAGTCGAAGACTTCGCAATACACGATGAAGCTTTTCTGCGCGCTCACGGGGCCGTCAGGAATGTGATCTACGAGCTGGAGACGAGTGTGAGGTTTCTTCCACGCTATGGCATCCTCGGCATGAGCCTAGGGGGTCTCTTCGCCGCGTATGTCGCTGGTGCAGAGCCAAAAATTTTGGCGAGTGTTGTGATTGCGGGGTCGGGGAATCCCGCGGGCGTACTCGCGCATAGTGATCAGCGCCTCGTTGTGAACTTGCGGCAACGGCGCATGCGGGAGTTGGATATTCCAACAATCAGATCCTACGAGGCGCAGCTGCGCTCAGTGCTGACGATCGACCCGCTGACGGTGGTTGGGCGCATCGAACCTAACTCCCTGTACATGTTTATTCCCAGGAGCGATCGTACCGTTCCGGTGCGCTACCAGCGTGAGTTAAGAAGAGCAGTCAGAGCGCCGTTGGTGTTCGTCATGCGCGGCTCCCACCGTACGGGCCTTGTCAAAGCGACAAGGTTGCACGGAGGGAAGATCACGGCGTTCTTTGCGAAACGATTATCGAACTAAAAAAATCTATCCGTCGAAGAGTAGCCTTTTTTCTTATAGTAACCTGTCTCAACTCGATCATCATCTAAGAATATCCACGAGCCGGAATCTTCTGAAGCCACAGAGATGTCGCGGGCCCCGCAGTCACGGACAATGTCTTTAGCCTTCGACGCCCAAGCGGCATCGTCTACGTGGACAGACAGCAGCATCCCGCCATTTTTTACTTCAGACTCAAAACGCTTCGCTTCGTATTCTGGAATTCCCAGGCCAATCAAACCTCCGGCGACACCACCGACGGTTCCGCCGATGCCCGCACCAGCGATCGCAGCCATGATTGGACCTGCGGCAACAAACGGACCAATTCCGGGAATCGCTAGAGCACCAACTCCTGCAAGCCAACCTAAGGCTCCGCCCGCGAGCGCACCGGTCGTTGCGCCAGTGGCAGCTCCTTCCGGAGCCTTCGTATTCATTTTGTGAGCAAAATCTTTAGTTGCTCCATCCTCTTGCATCAAGACAGAGACATCTGAGTGTCGAAAGCCGCCAGACTTTAAATTCTCTACAGCTGATGTCACGGCGAGACGATTATCGAAAATCGCGAATACAGCTTTGTGACCTTTTTTGTGCATATCGTATCCCATGAGAGCCCCCTTGTTATTAGAGCAAAAGTAATGAAGAAAGCGGATCCCCGCATGCAAGGACTGTGGAGAAGCTGTGTTAGTTTCCACAAGACTGTCATCGTTTTAGGTTTTCATTTCGGATTGGCTTAGTGTTTAATTTTTTCCATGAGATATTACATCCCTACTGGAGAATTTATGCGTTTTTTAGCTCTCGCTCTTGTCTTCGTTTCAACACATGTTTTTGCGGATATTAATGTTGCAATCGGTGGTGGCTTTAACCTCAGCAAGCCCGAAGTTGATGAAAGTTTAGGTGAAGGAGTAGACGAAGCTTGGAATGCGGATCTTGCCATCGCTTTCAAAACCCTGATCGACATGGGCGAAACCATAAAGCTACGTTCAGGAGCCGTGTTACATCAAAAGACTGCCGGTTTTGATATTGATGTTGATGGAGTTGAAGGTTCAGTTGATGCCAACATCATTTACTTATCGATCCCATTAACTCTTCAGGTAGAGGCGAATGAGAATTTTGCTTTCTTTGGTGGCTACGTTCTTGACTATGCAATCAATGATTATTGCACGACAGGCGGCGATTTTGATGATTGTTCTATTTCAGACGATGTGAAATCGATCACTCATGTTGCAACCTTAGGGACTGTGTTACATGCGAGTGAAAAATGGGACTTGGAGCTAGGCTATCAGCATGGCCTGAGCGAAGTTTACGATGAAACAAAAGTTAATACGATTCAATTGATGGGCTACTACAAGTTTTAGGCAGACACTTTTCAAAGGCGGCTCTTTCGGGGCCGTCTTTGTTTGATTCTTGTTCAACGTCGCCCACACGATTTTAGTTTAAAACTATTCATGGGCATCTCTCGCGAACTCAAAACTCAATTCGCACAATTCTCTGAAGAAGAAGCAGATCGGATCATCCGCATGGCCTGGGAAGACCGCACGTCTTTTGATGCCATCAAGCTGCAGTTTGGCCTGTCCCCAAATGATGTCGTTCGCTTCATGCGCACTCAGCTGGATGCCAAAGCATTTGCGCGCTGGCGTCGCCGTGTCCACGAGCAAGGTCATCTCAAAAATGAGGCCAAAAGACCTGAGGGAGTGACGCGTTTCAAATGTAAGTCCCAGCGGCTTAATGGAACGATCAAAGGTATAAAGTAGAATTCCGTAAAAGACTGTTTGACATGCCAAACTTGTGTTTGTTACTCATAACGCATGCGCAAACACTGGGTCTTTGCCCTCCATAAATACATCGCTCTTGCTCTGTCTCTCCCTCTGTTACTCACCGCCCTTTCGGGCGTACTGATTTCCCTGTCTCCTCTTTTTACCAGTGGGGGCGCATCCCTCAATCCTTCACCGAGCAACCTTTCCGCGTTACTACAAAAAGTTTTGCAAGAGGCCCCACAGGCGCAAATCCTGCGCGGCCTCAGTCGAGGGCCCGGCGGGCAGACGGCACATCTGATGATCAACGAAGAAGGGAAGCGACAGTTTATCTGGAGCGACGGTGCAGACCTCAAGCGCCACGATTTGAGTCGCGACTTTTTTTATCAGAACAAACATTTCCACGAAGGCTTCTTACTTTCCGGCGTCGGAAAAAAGATCGTCGCCTTCAGCGGGCTCGGTCTCGCGCTCATCGTTTTCTCTGGCGTACTCTTCTGGCTCGGTGAAGGCTTCTGGAAGCGCACGAAAAATCTTTGGCAAAGCAGTCCCCGCCGCTTAGCCGCCTGGCACGTCGTGCTGGGTCTCTTGCTCGCCGGCCCGCTCTTTTTTCAAGCCCTCACCGGCAGTTTAATCGAGCTCCATGGGCTCCTCTTCGCGGATCTTCCCGCCATCGAGCACACGAAGCCCGCGAGCTGCACTCCGAGTGAGCAACTGGCCTTCTTGCAAAATCTCACGCGCGAACCGGCGATGGTTTTCTTCTGCCGGCCGGATTTTCCCTATCTCCTGGTGCGTACCGCTGACGGCGAGGTCGTCCAGTATACTCCTGCGGGTCTTGCGGTGATGAGACAGTCCAAGGAATTGTGGAAGGGAAGTCCGCTCACGCGCAAAGGTTTCTTCGTGGGTCTCCATGAGGCGAAGATTTTTGGTAAGGCCCATCACATCTATAATTTTATTGTGGGAATCGCTCTCACATTCTTCATCATCTCCGGACTCATTCTATGGGCCCGCAAGAAATTCAAACATGCACACCTTGTGCAGGAGGCCCCATGATCCGCTTTCTCGCTCCCTTGCTTGCTCTTAGCGTGCTATCGCCAGCGATCGCCCAAGATGTCCTCGCCCCTGTCGAAGTTCGTGCCACACAGGTCGCACCCGTCCGCTGGAAAGAGGTGGAGAGTACGCGGATTTTGAGCGGCAAAAAAAACAAGGCGACGAAGACGGATGTGAATCCTCCCATCGCGACTGATAATTTACGCCAGTTCTTTTCACAAAACGCCGCCGTGCTCACGCCGGAGCAAAGCACAGAGCCCTGGGCCGCGATCAGCATCCGCGGGATCGGCGATCCCCACGAAGCTCAAAACATTTTGATCCTCCAAGACGGATTGCCCGTGCCCATCGATATGTACGGAAGTGGTGGTCAGTACTACGCACCTCCTGGTCCTCTGATGGATGAGATCGAAGTCATCGGCGGGGGAGCGGCACTGATGTTCGGTCCGCAGCCAGGCGGAGCGATTAACTTTCGCAGCAAGGCCCTCAATCCTGAAACTGGGTTCGGCGGCAAGGTAGGACTGACCTATGGGAGCTACGATCTCAAATCAACCGTCAACCAGATCCACGGTAAGACTGGGAACACGGCCTACTGGGCCGGGTACTATGGCAAATCAGGAAACGGTTACCAGCGCACCAACGCCGATTTCTTCGCGCACAATCTGCAGGCGAAGACGCACACGTTCCTCGAGAACGGTGGCATCGTGAAGTTCTCATTGCAGGGCTACGACTCTGAATACGGCATGCCCGGAGGCATGGCGCGCTTGAACTGCAACGCCGCCAACGCCAATTGCTGGGATCGCGACGGAGACAACCGCCGGGCCACGCGTGAAAACGATCGTCTTAAAATTGCTCGCGCGTTGATGTCTGTTGGTTACGAGAAGAAAGTCACGGACGCGACGACCATCGATGCCACGTTGTGGACGACGGCCTACAAGCGCTATTCAAACACGCAGACGGGGACAAGTTTCGGCATCAAGCCAACGGTGGACACGAACACCAGTCGACAAACGGATGCCTACGGCTTCAATGCGGAAGTGCGCGCGCGCCACGATTGGAAGGCCGGTGAAAACGAAAACACGCTCACGGCGGGTGTCCTCAGTTACAACACCAATTCTCCCGTCACTGCTTGGAGTGGCACGAAGGCGGACGCGATCCGCGGCACCGTCACGAACCGCACGCACAATGAGACACGTGCCCAAGCTGTCTTCGCGGAAAACCGCTTTGCCTTCGGTAAGCTGGCAATCATTCCGGGTGTTCGACTGGAGCACATCGAGCTCAGTTCTGAAAACAGAACGCTCGAGCGTGAGCGCGAAGAGAAATTTGACGTCGTGCTCGGTGGCCTGGGCGCCAGCTACGATCTCACGGAAGAAACACAGGCCTACGCCAACGTCTCGCAGGGCTTCAAGCCCATCAGCTTTGCCACTGTTCTACAGCAGGCCGATCCGACGGTCGTGGTCGAAGGCGACATCAAGCCGTCCTACATCTACAACTACGAAGCTGGTGTGCGCAGTGATTCCGCGAAGTGGAACTGGGACGTGTCAGGATATTGGGTGCAGTACCAAAACCAACTCGCCAGTACCACTGCTGGCGGCGTGACCACATTGTTCAACGGTCGCTCGGCCCACTACCGCGGGATCGAAGCGGGCGTGACTCGCAAAGACGTCCTCTCGCACGAACAACACGCGCTTGATCTCTACGTGAATGGCAACTTGCTGGATGCAGAATTCCGCGGCGGCGAACTCGAAGGCAACAGTCCGATGTTCAGCCCTCGCCACATGGTGAAGTACGGTGCGATCTATCGCTACGCCGAGAAGTACCGCGCGTCCCTGCTGGCGACCTACGTTTCGGACTACTATGCCAACGACACTCACACGCAGAACAACTACGTGCCGTCGTACCAATTGTTCGATCTCTTGGGGGAAGCACGCTTCGGTAAAAACTGGAGCGTGAACGGAGCCGTGAATAACTTTTTGGACAAGATTTACTATGCCCGCGTGCAGTCAACAGGAGTGCTCCCAACCATGGGAAGAAACTTCTACGTGGGTGCGAGCTACCGCTTCTAGTTTAGAAGCAAGTTGTGACGGTGGGGCGACCGTTCTGGCGATCAATCGCCATGATGAACTCGCCCTGTCTTCCAATTGAATAGCGGGCCTCTAAGTGAGACTGGAGAGTCCAAGAAGGTGAGCCTTCGGTTTGGGCGAGCACGCGTTCGTATTGAACCAAACTATTATTTTGGCAGTAGTAACGGATAATGGTGCGTTTGATGATGTTGGTGCCGTTGTAGGGTTCGTCGCGCACGATGCCAGCGGGATCAGTTTTGAATTCGAGCTGTGTAGTGCGGCCATTACGAAAATCTGTTGTGCTGAAATGATAGATTGGTCCCGTCTCACCATCACTCATGCTTGCCACGAGCTCCACCGGCCATTGCTCGTTGCCTCCACGACAGGTGCCCCAGCGACCGCGCAGATCAGGGCATGAGGCGAGGGTAGAAGTGGAGAACAAGATCGTCAGAATGAGTGTTTTCATGCCTCAAGGCTGGCCAATATCGACCGCAAAGGCAACCTCTTTGCTCGGTCTTGGGCCATTCCTTGCCCACCACGAAAAAAATGCGCCAAACCAGTAAACTAGATATGTGAAAACGGACCTCAATCCCTACGGGACGCCCCTCAATTTGGCCAATAGTCAGCCGCTAAAAAACGGTAAAGCGTTGCCTGTGGGTGCGAAAGTTCCTGAGGCATTGAAGCCCGCGAGTGCAGCGAAAGATTATAAAGTCGACCTCTCGGAAGCCGCTCGTCAACCGACCCCAAGTTCACCGTCACTTCCAAGCGCACCAAGTGCACCTTCTTTACCTTCAACGCCAGATCTTCCTTCATTGCCTAAAGACGTCGCTCAAGAAGTGGCCAAGGATAAAGTCAAAGAGAAGGCGACTGAGAAAGCTGAGAAGTTGGCCAAAGCCGAAGAAAGCACCAAGGCCGGCAGTGTAAAAAAACCGGCGATCATTTTCGTTTCTGGTTTGCAGTGGATGTATTCTCCTTCTAAGTCAGAGGGCAGCTACGCCGGTGTCGGGCGCATGGCCGAAGCGGTAGACGGCTCCCGGATCTACGGTTGGGATCAGAAAGACGACATCATCGAGCAGATTAAGAAAACGCATTCGGACTTTCCCGTGATCTTAGTGGGTCACTCGCTGGGTGGTGACACAGTTAAAGAAGTGGCCGATGAGCTCGACTCACTTGAGCATGCATTCCGCAAAGTTGATTTACTCGTCACAATCGATGCGGTGGGTTTTGGAAATGACATCATTCCGCAAAATGTGAAAGAACATCTGAACGTTTTTGGGGAGAACGATATGTTCTTGAACGATGGTCCCCATGTGGCCCGTCGCTTTGAAAAAACCCAAGTGCAAAATATTTTGTCACCCCTTGATCACACTGAGCTCGATGACTCTAAAGAGATTCAATTTGAGGTCATGGAAGCAATAAACAAGGTGTTACCAGGGCGAACGAAGAAAGCAGAATAGTCAGACAATTGTTTTCGTCAGTTTTCCTTAAAATTCTGGCCCTTTTATCCGAGAAGACTTTGATCGCGACTGCACGCGATGAATGCAAGGTTTTGGATGAATCAAACATCTCTCTTTATCTGTGGACTCGTACTGGCCGCCAGTCTCATTGGTGCTGCGAGCTTTAATGATCTAGCCGATCGCTACTATGCTTCTAAAGCAAAGAACGACGCTGGCCGTTGCCCTGCCTCTGTAGAAGAAGACAAAACGATTATCGGTCACAGCGAGACCGTGTTCTTTGGCCCTGAAAAGAGCATGGTCTTTGATGCCAAGGTTGATTCCGGAGCTGAGACCAGCTCAATTCACGCGCTCAACGTAACCGCTTTCTCGCGCAAGATTGAAGAGAATGGCGAAGCCAAAGATTTGTTGTTCGTGCGCTTTGAAACGCAAGACGATGCTGGCCGAACACGCCAACTCGAGCGCATGGTGAGTCGGATTGATCAGGTGCGCTCAGCTTCAGGAACATCAACACGCTACTTTTTCCGTGAGATGGTATGGATTGATAATACATCTTACGAGATTGAAATAAACCTCGCCGATCGCTCTGCACTCTCTAAGAAAATGCTGATCGGAAAAAATCTTTTGAATCAGGGTTACCTGATTGATACCAATCAAGCTTACGTGATCACTCGCGCCCTCTCCGCCGTGGAAAAACTCTAAGAATTACTTGCGCGGAACTGTTTCAGGAGAGATGGGATCGTACTCCGAGTGGATTCCTGCGCAACCATCGACAGAAACTGTTTTCTCCGAGGAAACTTGCAAGTGCTGCGGAAGGCGCACAAAGGGGCTGTAGATCTGCTTCTTGCTGGAACTGAAGAGTGCGACTTCAAAGTAGTAGCTACCCACCATCGTATTTCCGATGTTCAGAGCTGTGGGAACGAGTTCGCTCACGTTGAGCTTCTCCGAGAAGTTACCCGCAAACGCGATAGGAAATTCCGTGTGGACTTCTTCGCCAGTAAGCTGCCATTCGTTCAAGCGTCGATCGTGGGAGAAGGCGGGACACTGGAAGCGTCGAAACCGTTCCGAGATCGCCCAGGCTGCGTAGGTCAAACTGAATGAGATGGCTTTCATCGGCTGGGTGCTCGCTCGGCCTTTTTGCACACCTCGGAATGGAGCATAGAGTGTGATGAGTTCGATGCGCGAGCCTTGTGAGTTCGCCTGAATAATTCTTACCAACCATGCATCGATACCGAATGATTCATTGAGGTAGTTGATGTCGTCTTCTTCTATGGGAGGCAAAGCAAGAACGACGTTGAGGCTCTTGCTGACAGTGTCGCGATAGATTCGACCAACCTTCCACACACCCTCAGACGTGGTGGGGACGGTCCAGCTTACCTCAGAGAGGCGAACACCTACGCCATCTCGCTGAAGCACCGCTTTCTTTGTGCAACTCGCGAGACCGAGCAAAAGTGTCAGACAAATAACGTCCCAACGCATGTCTTCTCTCCCAGCTTTCTGTTAGACTACTGCCATTATAGCTCGAAAGGAGAGACTTCATGAAATTCATCTTGTTGGTAAGTGTATTAGGCCTAGCAGCAGCTTGCAGTTCGGCCCCCGGCGTTCTCACTGATGGTGGTAAGGGTGTTGAGATTCTCGCCAACAAACCCGGAACTGAGTGCAACGTCGTTGGCAAAGTTGTAGGCGAGAGTGAGCAAGGCAGTCCTGAGATGGCCCGTAACCATGCTCGCAACCTCACGGCGAAGTTACGCGGCAACTCGATGTTCATCAATCAAGAAGTGCCGAACGGCGCGAAGATTCAGGTCTTCGCAACGTCGTATGAATGTGAGTAGGAATTAGCGAAACTCGCTGAGATATTTATCGAGGCTTTCGAGGGTGGGCAGGTGGTCCACTCCGAGAGCTTTGATTTCAGTCGTTACCCACGGCTTGATATTTCCACCCACCACCAGGGGAACTTGCACCGTTAGCAAGCTCTTCAGTCTTTTGAGATAGTCCTGCAGAGTCAACTTTTCCGTTATCTCGTGGCCTTTTGTTACCCCAAAGAGCACAGACGTTGGCCGTAGCTGATTGATGGTTTCTGCCATGGCGTCGGCCGGCATGTCTTTGCCGAGGAACAAAAACTGTATGTTGTATTCGATGCACAGGAGGCAGGCCGCCATGAGACCAATCTCGTGGAGCTCACCTTCTGGTGCGACCAGAAGAATGAGGCCAGGTCTTAACTGCTGCCGGACGTAGTGCTTGGCTATCATCTGGCCCATATGAAATTGAACGATCGCCGTGAGAGTGTGTTCTTGTGCGATCGACAGTGTCTCGTTCATGGAGCGGATCCCGATCTCTCGAAACAGCGGTACGATGACTTCGAGAGCGAAGTCGCGCGGACTCAGCGTCTTTTTCACTTTCTCGAGTTCGTGAGAAATGATGTCGAGCTTGTAGGCCGACAGTGCCATCAGAATGCCGCTTCTCAAAGCATCCATATCAATGACGTCTCGGTCATTTGCCGAAAATAGATCGATGGAAGCCAGCTTGTTCTCCGTCAGCATGACCTTCAATTCATCATTTGAAAGCCCAGCGATCTTTCCAATAGAAAGGCCTTGCTGTGTGAGTTGCTGGAGTATGGAGAGTTTTTCAATATCGGACTCTGAATACAGGCGATGCCCATTATCAGCTCGTTGAGGAGTTAAAACGTTGTAACGCTTCTCCCAGGCACGGATGGTCGCAGCCGCAACACCAGATAGCTGCGACGCGATATGAATATTGAACAACGACATGGTGGCTATGCTATGAAAAAAACCACTTTTTGGCCTGATAAGTTTTTTTGCTATTTAATAGTCCAGTTAATGTTCATCCTTAGGAGTTTTCATGTCTGAGACATATCCCGTCAAAGCGGCGGTCCAAGATAAATCTTTCCTTAAAGATATGGCCGTTTATCAAAACCTCTATCGCCGCTCACTTGAAGAGCCGCAGAAGTTTTGGTTAGAGGTCGCTCAACGTTTAGATTGGTTCACGCCACCTCTTGAAGCCGGTCGTGGCGATTTTAATCACGTGAATCATCAATGGTTTACCGGTGGGAAACTCAATGCCTCTTGGAACTGTGTGGATCGTCAGCTCACTCATCGTGCTAAAAAAACAGCGTTGATTTGGGCCAAGGATCACCCCGGAGAGTACCAACACATCAGTTACGAAGAGCTCTATGCGGAAGTTTGTCGCACGGCCAATATGCTGGAGGCCCATGGAGTAAAAAAAGGGGATCGCGTCTGCATCTACCTGCCGATGATTCCTGAACTTGTCTACTCTGTGCTCGCCTGCGCGCGCATCGGCGCCATCCACTCTGTCGTGTTTGGTGGCTTTAGTGCAGAGGCTTTACGGGGCCGCGTGGAAGATGCGGAATGCAAAGTCATCATTACGGCCAATGAAGGTCTGCGCGGTGGGAAGCCGATTCCACTCAAGGCCATTACTGACGATGCGGTGAAAGACATCAAGTTTGTGGAAAAAGTTTTTGTCGTCAATCGTACAACGACGGCCTGGACGCCTCGTTCAGTCGACGTGGTGTGGAATGATGAGATCCTCAAATACCGTCCGGTGGCGCCTTGTCCGGCCCATGACGCCGAAGATCCCTTGTTCATCCTCTACACCTCTGGGTCAACGGGAAAACCAAAGGGTGTCATGCACACCACGGGTGGTTACCTCACCTATGCGAGTTATACCCATCAATACGTTTTTGATTACCACGAAGAAGACGTGTATTTCTGTGCCGCCGATATCGGTTGGGTGACAGGTCACAGCTACATCGTCTACGGCCCCCTTTCTAACGGTGCCACTTGCGTACTATTTGAATCAGTACCCAACTATCCGGATGCTGGCCGCTACTGGCAGATCATCCAAGATTTGAAAGTGAATATCTTTTACGGCGCACCGACAGCATTGCGTGCGCTGGCCCAGATGGGTGATGAGATCGTTCGAAAGTATGATCGTTCTTCGTTGCGCATCCTCGGCAGCGTGGGTGAGCCAATCAACCCAGAAATTTGGAAGTGGGACCACGACGTCGTGGGTGAAGGTCGCTGTGACATCATGGATCCGTGGTGGCAAACCGAGACGGGCGGCATTCTCATGACGCCGCTGCCGGGGGTGACGCCAACCAAGCCCGGGTCAGCGACGTTTCCTTTCTTCGGCGTCGAGCCCGTATTGGTCAAGCCGGAAACCGGCGAAGAGCTGCACGGCAACGGCGTAGAAGGCGCACTTTGCCTCAAGCGCTCATGGCCCGGCCAAGCGCGCACGATTTACAAAGACCACGCACGCTTCAAAGAGACCTATTTCTCGCAATACAAGGGCCTCTACTTCACGGGAGATGGTTGTAAGCGCGATGAAGATGGCTACTATTGGGTCACGGGTCGGATTGATGACGTGTTGAATGTCTCGGGTCACCGACTGGGCACGGCCGAGGTAGAAAGCGCTCTGGTAGAGCATGAGGCGGTCGTAGAAGCAGCCGTGGTCGGTTACCCTCACGACATCAAGGGTCAGGGTATCTACGCGTACGTGGTGCTTTATCCGCATCATACGGAATCGCCAGAGCTCTTAGAAAAAATCAAAGACAGTGTTCGTAACAGTATTGGGCGCTTCGCCGCCCCCGATAAGGTGCACGTCACCAAGGGCCTGCCTAAAACACGCTCCGGCAAAGTCATGCGCCGTATTCTGCGCAAGATCGCCGCTGCGGAGTACAGCGGATTGGGTGATCTCAGTACACTGGCGGATCCGTCTGTGGTTGATGCCCTGGTAAGTGAACACCGTGCACGCCACTGATCTTCAGGAACTGCTTCACCAGCAGATTCCAATGGCCCACGCTCTTCAGGTCAAAGTCGCCAACCTAACTCCCGAGATGGTGGAGTTAACTGCGCCTTTGGCCCCCAATGGTAATCACATGGGCACGGCCTTTGGCGGCAGCCTCGGGGCCATCGCTATTCTGTCTTGCTACGCTTGGTTGTTTAATCGTCTTGATGATGGTGGAAAAGAGTGTCACGTGTTGATAAAAAGCTCACACATGGACTACATGAAGCCGGTGACGGGTGATTTGCACGCTCGATGCGTATTTAAAGATGATGTGGAAATCCAGCGAGTGCTGCAGCAGTTTTCTCGTAAGGGGACTGCGCGGTTGTATCTAGAAGCGGAAGTGATCGACACTCAAAATCAAGTGCTCTGCCACTTCCGCGGCGAGTTTGTTGCTCGCCGAAAATGAAACTACCGCCGCTGCGAAGAAACTTCGCGTTATAGTACTCGTTCAATAATGAACTATTTAACAACAACTCCGCGAATGTCTTCGCGAGTGAAGTACATTCCGCCAACGCGGAAGCTATCCAGGTCACCGAGCTTGCCCGTGACGGGGCTGAAGGCCATGGATTCGATCTCACGCTTCAAGACCGCGCGGTCCTGCAACAAGACAACCTGAAGACGATCGGCAGGAAGCACCAGTCCAGCGCCGGTGACTTCTCCAAGAATGAGCTTGCCGCCGCTTTGCTCAAGGCCACGAAGAGTGAGCTGACGCTCTTGCAACAAGCGATCGGCCTGGGTGCGATCAAGAGCGAGTGCTTGAAAAGCCGTCAAAATTCCCATGAAAAGGATTAGAGCTTTCATTGGAGTTCTCCTTCTGGCTCGGCCAGAAAAGTTTCGCAAAGGTTCAAAGTAAAGTAAGGAACGTCACCGTGGTTCGCACTGTCTTGCATGATCGCGTGAGTGGCTTTAACCGCTTCCCGCTGAACATCTTTAATTTTTTTGATCGCATCTTCATTCAACGACTCACTCAAAGAGTACATGAGATTCAAACCGCGACCGACTGACTCTGGACGGTAGAACTTTACCAATTCCGGCAAGTGCGCTGAAGCCACTTGCAAATCCAGGCTGAAGTCACGATCACGAGCACTCAAACGACCATCAACTTCTTTAATCAATTCCTGCTTGAGCATGTCTTCTGCTTTCCGCTTACCAGTGCTGCCGAAGAGTTCAGTCACTTCCATCCACGACGTTCCCGCGCTGTTCGCGGCGAGCTTGTAGATGAAGTAGCTCATGCGATCTTTCAAAGCTTCGTTCAAATCAACCGAGTAAACGCGCTTCTCAGAACCTTCGAAAACAAATCCACCGAAGTGCTTAGACAAAAATTCAGCGAGGACAGGAGGCAACAACTTCAACAATTCACCGACGCGCTTTTCGCGGCAGATGTAGGCACACAAGTTCAAAGCCGTGTGGGGCGCTACTTCTGACTTCGACTCTTCCTGCATCAAACGACGCAGAGAGGTCACTGGCACTTGCGCTCTTTGCGCGAGTGCTTGCACAGTCACGCGTGGGTGACGTGCGAGAAAGTCTTGTACCAAAGCTCTCAGTGAGCTGATGGTTGAGGCTTCGTTTTGTGTGACTTCAGTTTGCAAGGTTTCGATCTCCCTGCTCCCTTCATATCAACAACTTCGTACTCCTTGAAAGAGGGCGTGTAGTCCTGACAGACGATAAGAGATACATGGTGTCAGGGTGGCTCCGAAAAACCACCCAGCACCCTTATGGGCGTACGCGGCCGGGGCGAACTGGTGTCGTTCTGTCACCGTTTGTGGGGGCAGAACCTCCACATGGGCGAGTGACCAGTCTAATTTTTACACTCCCGTTGATGTCAGATGAGTCCACGGTTGCAAGACCACTGCGGCTCAAGTCGCGGTTTAAGATGGCGAGCTCGACGTGATTGTTGAGCATAAATTTCACACTGCGAGCTGCGCGAGAAGCGCAAGCCGAGCGAATAGGAACTGTCACAACAGGATTGCTAACCCAGTCATCATTGGCTTCGCCATTCCAGATTCTATTCTCCAGCACGGCCTTATTCGAGCCAACACCACCTAAGCCTTGGTGTCCCATGAACATCGTAGAGAAGGTGCCTTGTACACCGCTATCAAGTATCATCGCACCACGGTTGAAGAGTGAGATCTCGAGTGATTCAACCTGTTGGCCTTCGGGGAGATCGGCCGTGAGACTTAGCGCGCACGACTTAAAGTTGAGTGCAGGATCATTCGCACGATTCACACGTCCTGTATTAGGAAGATTGCGCGGCACCTGAAGCTGAAACGAGTCAAAGAGAATCGATACGCTGGTGTTGTCCGGTGACGGAGAGATCGCGACGGATCCTACGGGGCAACCTGACCCTCTGTAAGAGAGACCACCGAATTGAACCTGAGCTTGCGCACTATTAAGTGCAAGAAGAAGTGTGGCGGCGGTGATGATGGCGAGTAAGTGTGACATGTGGTCTCCCTTGTTTCTTATTCTCTGAATACATCTAGAGTGATTGTTAAGTGAACCCCCGATGAAATCGTTTTCGACCAGGTGGTTTTTTGAAAAAACCAGGTGGGCGACAACGTTTACTCGAAACCATTTTGCTACTTCACGAAACAATTTGCCGGTGTGTATGTTCAGAGCAAGCCAACGGGACAACGAAGTCCTCCAACCTGCAAGGAGATCACATGACTCTTATTAAAAAACTCGTTCTGATCGCAACTCTTTCTCTCTCAGCTGGTGCCATGGCACAGGGTCTTGAACTCGGCTACCCGAGCACTGGTGGTAACGGGTGTCCACAAGGAACTGTTTCAGCGAACCTCTCACCGGACAGCAAGCAATTGACCATCTTGTTCGATCAGTTCTTGGCGGAAGCAGGACCTGCTTCTGGTAGAACTCTCGATCGTAAGAGCTGTAACATCTCTATTCCGATTCGTGTTCCAGGCGGCTACAGCGTTTCAATCGTAGCGGTCGACTACCGCGGCTTCGTAGGTCTCCCAAGCCGTCGCGCCAATGCTCGCTTCACTGCTGAGTACTTCTTCGCTGGTATGATCGGTCCACGTATGTCGAAGACTTTCTTGGGCGCACAGAACACCGACTACTTGGTTGAAAACGACCTGATCGTCTCTGCACAAGTATGGTCTGCGTGTGGTGCTGAAACCAACATGCGCATCAACGCTTCTATCATGTTGCAGAACACTGACTTGTCTCAAGATGCTATCGCAACTGTTGACTCGGCCGATATCAGCTCTGGCATCCTTTACCAGCTCCAATACCGTCGCTGCCGTTAATCGGCACCGCTCGGTCGCAACACTCCCGAAGGGCCCTGAAAGGGGCCCTTTTTGTTTGTTGAATCAGTGACTTAGCCACTCATCTAATCCCCCCCAAATACCGATAAGACCCTGTGATGAAATACCTTCTTGTGGTCCTTCTTTCATTGGCAGTTACGAGCTCATGGGCAGATGCCTCGCCTCGTGCGCTTGCTCTGGAGCAGTTTCCTGCCCAAGTCAGAGAGCTCGTGGGAAAAAAAATTATCGAAGCTCGTACTGCTTTGAAGGATGTTCCCAGTAATAAACGGCGTGAGGATGACCGAGGTCTCTTTGCGAATTTGCTGGGAGTAAACTACGACGTCACTCTCGGAAAAAAAGCTGAGATAGTGGAATGGCTTGCGCTCCGTTCGCCTCCGCAACACGCTAAAGGTCTCTATGAGAAAATCATGGAGAAATACGCGAAGACGGCCAAGATTAAGGATGTGCAAGTGAGTGGGCCCGCTCCTGGGCAGTATATCGAAGTGAGTTTTCCTAGTGATGGCGTGCAGTTTCGTTTCATGTCTTCCAATAAAGATCTTTACTCTGTCGTTGTGCAGAGGAAGCCATGAAGAAAAATCTTTTTTTTATTCTTCTCCTTATGCCTCTCATCACTTTCTCACACGACGAATGTGAATCTTGCAGACAAGTGGAAGGCCATCCCGCGCAAGATCTGCCAGAGTGGATTGTCAGCCTCCAGCAGGCCTCCACGTCGCTGAACTGGTGGTCTGCAACGCCAGCGCAAGTGGCGGCGGCTCCGTGCCGTCAAAGCATTCCTAGCGATGCCGAGATGCGGGAATGGCTCGCAGCTTTTGATTCCGGCACAAAAGCAAATAAAAATGTGAATGGCATTTCGCTGCAGAATGAATCGGTAGAAAACATTCGCGCCCTTGAGCATCTCACCACACTGAAAGACTGGCGCAGGAACCCTTTGACTGCTCAGCAACCGCAGTACAATTCCAATTGCACGACAGCGCTTTGTGCCGCTACCGAGCTGTTGGGTGATTCTGGGGTCATGGCGCTCTACATGCAGCGTCGCTATGGATTTACGGCTTCTCATTTGGCCTATGACGAGACGTCACCTTGGTCACGCGCTCAGCTTAGCCAGGCCCTCACCGGCGTACTGGAGTTTCCCCAGGGTGTGTTTCCGATTGAAGAGGCACGCCCTTTCGTTCGTTTTAAGGCCGGACAACTACCTGCTGGCTACAGCCAATCAACAGTCGCTGATTCTATCGTGCGTTTTTTCGATCGTTGGTTGACACTTCCTGACGGTGAAAAGCAGGCGAATACTTCTCACGAGCTAGGTCACGCCATCGCGGCTGAAACCGGCGCCGATCGAAGTGCGGCTTGGTATGCGCTTTCAGGTTGGGAAGTTCAAACCTTTCAGGGTCCTACTGGGCCTGTGGAGAGCTATAAGGCCACCATTAAAGAAGCGATTGTTTCTGGTTACGGAAGCACGAGCCCGGTAGAAGATTTCGCCGAAAGTGTGGCGGCCTATCGCTATAACCCTCAGTATCTGCGCACACGCAGTTCGGCCAAGTACGAATTCATTAAACACACAGTTTTTAACGGCGTGGAGTACACCAGCGCCACTGCCTGCAGTCAGCCTGATTCCTATAGTGCTCAGTTAGCTGAAGCCGTGCGCCCTCGTCTTGAGGCGTGGAATCCTACGGCAAGCGATCTCAATCGCATGAGCAAGGCATGCCTCTCCACGATTTTTGCGACCATGGGAAGTGGCACGCCGGGTGCGATGCTCACCAGCGCACCGGTGCAAAATTGTTTGGCCAATGCCCCCCAAGCGGAAGTGCGCAAGTGGATGAAAGAGTCGGCCGCTTCACGGCCCTGGGGAGCACACATCGAACCAATGTTGCGAAATACCCACGTGGAACTCCCTACCGCGCTGGTGAATCGTATGCAGGGAGCCTCAGCTAGTTTTGGTGCTCAAATGCGCCAATCACTCTCGACAGTTCTTCCCACCGTTTTTCAGGTCTATCTGCCGAGTCTTAGTCGCTCAGGTTGTCAGCAGGCCGACTTTTCTCAGGCCTACACATACTACACGCCCGTTTATCAAACATCGCCGAACGACCCCGAACGCTACCGCGCGCGGGCGCAGATTGCGGATAGCGTGAGGCAAATGTGTCTTGATGTGGTGCAGGCCCGCTCGAATCCGAATGCTCCTGGGCCGTTAAAGACCCAGGAAATGACGAGCTATTTAAAGAAATTGTTTCCCTAGTCGAGCCAGAAAATACGATCTGGTACAGACAGAGCAGGTGGGTGAGGATTCTTTCCGGCCTTCGCGAGCACTTTTTCTTCCAGCACACCGATGGCATTCTCAAGACCGATCTGAAAATCACCTTTCTTAAAGTGAGTACGAAGTAGCGCGAGAATCTCATGCAGGTCTTCTGCTTTGAGTTTCTCATTCATGTCGCGATCAATCAGAAGATGCATTTTGTGTTCGTTCAATGAAAAGAACAGCAAGATCGCGGCTTGATGACCGAGGCTCGTAGATTGGAATTGTGAAAAAAGCGCGCTGGCTTTTTCTGCTGTTTCTCTTTCTGCTTCAGATGGCAGCACAAAAAAGCGCTGAAGATCAAGTAAGCGCATCCCGGTCACGGCCAGCAAGATACATGCACCGACGAGCAAGATTTCTAATGAACGTGGATGCAAATTATAAAAATGAAGGACGAGTGCCGAGAGAATCAGTCCGATCAATACGCCACCACGCCAAAGCGCGCCCGGGTAGGGATCAGAAGCATGGCAAGCGGCCACCACGAGTTCGTAGCCGGTACGCTCTTCGAAGCTTTTAATTTTTTCAGCGACTGCTGCTGATGTGAACGGTGCCTTGTTTTTCATTACCAATCTCCTGAGGCGCCACCGCCACTGAATCCACCGCCGCCGCCGCCCCAGCCTCCGCCAGAACTGCCGCCAAAACCTCCGCCGCCGCCCCGACCGCCACCGAGAATACTTCCCATGACAGCACCCGCACCAAAGGCGCGCGCACCACGTGAGCGAGTGAGTAGAGGGAATATGAAGAAGAAGAGAATCATCAGAATCAACGTGCCTAGTGGAGAAAGCTCCCCCTTGGCACGACGAGTACGGCGCACGACCGGTGCATTGCTGATTTTAACATTAAACTTCCCGGCCACTTCCAGCAAGATTTGCGCTACGCCACCGGCGTAGTCGCCATTTTTGAAAGCAGGGCGAAGCACACTGCTGATCCAGCGGGACGATTCGAGATCGGTGATCTCACCTTCAATGCCGCCGCCCACTTCGATGCGCATTTTACGCTCGGTCGGTGCGATGACAATGATGAGGCCGTTGTCACTCTTCTCACCACCGAGCTTCCACGCCTCAGCGGCGCGGATGCTGTAGTCCTCGATCTCGTAGCCCTGCAGGTCACTAGGAATGATCACGCCAATTTGCGGGCCGCCTTGGTCTTTTATCTCAGTGATAAAATGCGTCAGCTGGGCGCTCTGCTCAGGCGTGAAAAGTCCGACTTGATCGATGACCGGGCGATTGAGCTCGGGAAAGCGCGGGCCTTGAGAAAAGGCCAGCGCACTCCAAAGGATAAGGAAAAAAGAGAGAAGTGATCGCACTAGAACTGAACTGTCGGAACGGTTTGTTCTGTGGCCGTCGCTTCGAACTGCGGTTTCTTCTCATGCTTGAACATGAGGCTGTTCGTTAGTGAGGTTGGGAAAACAGTGACGAGGTTGTTGAACTCTTTCACCGTTTCAATATAACGGCGACGTGCAACCGTGATGCGATTTTCTGTGCCTTCAAGCTGTGCCTGGAGACCTTTGAAGTTTTCTGCCGCCTTCAAATCGGGGTACTTCTCGGCCACGACCATCAACTTGCCAAGGGCCTGAGAAAGACCGTTCTGCGCTGACTGAAACTCTTTGAGCTTCGCAGGGGTGAGGTTCGAAGCGTCCACTGTCATCTGCGTGGCTTTCGCGCGTGCCTCAACCACTCCTTCGAGAGTTTCTTTTTCGTGAGAAGCGTAGCCCTTAACAGTCGCCACCAAGTTAGGCACCAAGTCCGCGCGGCGCTTGTATTGGTTTTGTACTTCTGCCCATGAAGCTTCAGTTTCGTTGAGGGCGGTGGGGATCGACTGAACACCGCAGCCGGTGAGAATGGCGAGAAGGGGAAGGATTAAAATATATAAACGCATGTGGAGTCTCCAAAATAGAAAAAGCCCATAATGTAGTTACACAATATGGGCTTCAGAAAATTTAAGTCAAGATCGAGACTACTTAGTGAGCGCAGCTACTTGCTTAGTAAGACGAGAGATCTTGCGAGCTACTGTCTTCTTGTGCATAGCTGGAGACTTCGCAACTTTCATCAATTTTGATTGAGCAGTCTTCAAAACAGACAGAGCCGCAGTCTTGTCGCCTTTAGTGATCGCGTCGCGAACAGCTTTAACAGCTGTACGAGCAGAAGCTTTTTTTACTTTATTGGTCATACGCTTAACTTTGTCTTGTTTTGCGCGTTTCGTTGAAGACTTGTGGTTTGCCACGATGCACTCCTAAAGATGATTCGGTACTAATGTATCCGCGAAGTTATAAACAGTTTTGAGGACCATGGCAAGAGAACCTCTTGTCTCGCATGAGTCTGTTGACCGGCTGGGCGCATTCAGGGCACAGTGAAGTAGTTTTTCTTCAAAGATATCCATGATTTAACTCCCAAAGGGAAGGTATGCAAAACATCCGCATTATTGGTGTCGTCGGCGCTGGTCAAATGGGTCGGGGCATCGCTCAAGTCGCCATTCAATCTGGTTTTGACGTCATTATGTTCGATGCGTTTCAAAACGCTTTAGACGCTGGCGCTGATTTCATCAAAGCCCAACTCAATAAAGGTGTAGAGAAAGCCAAGTGGAGCGCGGCCGATGCTGACGTTGCTTTGAAGCGTCTCAAAACCGCTAGCGATATGAAAGCTCTTAAAGACTGCGACCTCGTCATCGAAGCGGCGACTGAGAATCGTGCGCTTAAGTTCGATATCTTCAAGAAGCTCGATGAGATCGTTAAGCCGGGCGCATTGCTCGCCTCCAACACCTCTTCTATTTCAATCACTGAAATCGCTGCGCAAACCAAGCGCCCGAACTTGGTCGCTGGCATGCACTTTATGAATCCAGTGCCGGTCATGAAGTTGGTCGAGGGGATTCGTGGTCTTGAGACCAGTGACGAAACGTTCAATACGGTCGCCGCTGCTGCGGAGAAAATGGGCAAAACATTTGTGCGTGCACAGGATTATCCTGGTTTCGCCGTGAATCGTATTCTCATGCCGATGATCAACGAAGCGTTCTACGCACTTTACGAGGGCGTCGCCTCGGCTAAAGACATTGATACCGCCATGAAGCTCGGAACCAATCAACCCATGGGCCCACTGGAGCTCGCGGACTTCATCGGTCTTGATACCTGCTTGGCGATCATGGATGTGCTTCACACCGGTTTGTCAGACACAAAATACCGTCCGTGCCCACTGTTGAAGCAGTATGTGGCCGCTGGTCGCTACGGTCGCAAGAATAAAAAAGGCGTGTTCGTTTATGAGTGAGTTCCAAACTCTGCAATACGAAGAAGTTGATAAGGTCGGTGTTCTTACGATCAATCGCCCCGATAAATTGAACGCGCTTGATGCCACCGTTTTGTCTGAGCTTAAGACTTTTTTGTCACTGGCCGCGACTAAAACACTGACAGGTCTCATTCTCACGGGCGCCGGAGAGAAAGCTTTCATTGCAGGTGCCGATATCCTCGCGATGACAACGATGGATGCCAAAGCCGCTGGGGAATTTGGCCGACTCGGTCAAAACGTTAGCGTGATGTTTGAGTATCTTCCTTATCCAACGATTGCTGCTGTTCATGGCTTTGCTCTGGGCGGCGGTTTTGAAATGGCGCTCGCGTGCGATTTCATTTTTGCCTCTGAAAAAGCTGTATTTGGTTTACCAGAAGTAAAACTCGGATTGTTGCCCGGATTTGGTGGAACACAGCGGTTAGCACGCCGGACTTCGCCGGCGCTGGCCAAGGAGTTGGTATTCTCTGGCCGTAACCTCACTGCGGCCGAAGCTCTTGATCAGCGTATCGCGAATAAAGTCTTCGCTGATAAAGCGGCTCTCATGCAGGGCTGCCGTGACTATCTCGCTCTCGTGGCCAAGAACTCGCCGCTCGCTGTAGGGATTGCCAAGCGAGTGATCGATCAGGGTGCTCAGACCACTCTCGAGCAAGGTCTCGCTCTTGAAGCCAACGCCTTTTCACAATTATTTACCTCACTTGATATGAAAGAAGGGACAGCCGCGTTCATTGCAAAACGCCCGGCCGTCTTCAAAGGAGAATAGCGATGTTGCTCGACGAGAAATATAACGAAGTTCGCGACATGATCAAAAAGTTTTCCGACGCGGAAATTGGTCCCCGCGCTATGGGAATTGATCATGAGGGCGAGATGCCTAAAGACATCATCGCAAAACTTGCGGAGAACGGCTTTCTGGGTTCATACATCCCAGAAGAGTTCGGAGGTGCTGGCCTCGACTATTTAAGCTACGCGCTTTTGATTGAAGAGCTCTCACGCAACTGTGCCTCCACTGGTGTGTTCGTCTCCGCTCACACATCCTTGTGTGTGTGGCCGATTTTGAATTTCGGCACCGACGCTCAAAAGAAAAAATTCCTACCCAAGCTCGCCAGTGGCGAATGGATTGGTTGCTTCGCTCTTTCTGAGCCCAACGCTGGATCTGATGCGGGTTCTTTAACAACGATGGCGGAAGACAAGGGCGATCATTGGGAAATCAATGGCGTAAAAAACTGGATCACCAATGGCAAAGAGGCCAACGTGGCGATCGTCTTTGCGAAAACGAAGAAAACGCCAGACTACAAAGGCATTTCGGCATTTATCGTTGAGACTTCCTCTCCTGGTTTTTCAATTATCAAAATCGAAGACAAGCTTGGGATCCGCGGATCTTCAACGGCGCAACTTGCGTTTGATAAAGTGAAAGTTCCAAAAGATGCTTTGCTCGGCGACCCAGAGAAAGGTTTCCGCGTTGCTATGGCGACTCTCGATGGCGGCCGCATTGGTATTGCAGCTCAGGCCCTAGGGATCGCTCAGGGTGCATTCACGTACGCTGCAAAATACGTGAAAGAGCGCGTGCAATTCGGCGCTCCCTTGGCGAACCTGCAGGGGATTCAATTCATGCTCGCTGATATGAGCACCAAAATTGCTTCATCGCGTTTGTTGATTTATCACGCTTCGGCTCTTAAAGACGCGGGGCGTCCTTATTCAAAAGAGTCGGCGCAAGCGAAACTGATGGCTTCAGAATCGGCCATGTGGGTGACCACGAAGGCCATTCAGCTCTGCGGTGGTAACGGTTATACCAAAGAGTATCCAGTGGAGCGCTACTTCCGTGACGCCAAGATTACTGAAATTTACGAGGGAACTTCGGAAGTTCAGCGTATGGTGATCGCCGCCAACGAGCTGAAGGACCTCCAATAACCAACTGATTCCGTTAGACGGACACTGTGCTGTTTGGTACGGTGTCCACTATTTTTGTTTGATCTTTGGCGGAGTTACGAAATCTATGGCGAAAACCAAACCCAAGACTAAGATAGTGGCCAAGAAGCCTGCAGCAAAAGCGAAGGCGAAAGGGAAACCAGTGGCCAAAATTAAAGCTAAACCTGCGGCGAAAAAAGCCCCAGCGAAGAAAGCTCCTCCTGCGAAAAAAGGTCTCTTGAAGACTGCGACGAAGTTCGTAGGCAAAGTGCTTTCTAAGGCCGACGCTGCAAAAGAAAAAGAGCGCGCAAAGAAAGAAGCTATTAAGGCGAAAGCCGAAGCTGCGAAAGAAAAAGAGCGCGCGAAAAAAGAAGCCGCCAAAGAGAAAGCGGAAGCAGCGAAAGAAAAAGAACGTGCGAAGAAAGAAGCGCTGAAGGCGAAAGCTGATGCTGCGAAGGCGAAAATCGAAGCGGCGAAAGACAAAGAGCGCGCCAAGAAAGACGCCGATAAAGCGAAAATCCAAGCGGCGAAAGACGCTGAAAAAAATAAAAAGATCGCGGCGAAGGAAGCTGAGAAAGCTGCCAAGATCAAAGCGAAAGAAGACGAGAAAGCCGCGAAGCTTAAGGCGAAAGACGATGCTAAGCGCCGCGCTCGTGGTGAGGAAGTTGAAGACGATGCTCCACGGGCCCGTAAAGGAGATGAAGATGACGACGAAGAAGACTTCAAGCGCGTTGCCGCGAAAGGCAAAGGCGGCCGTAAGTTCGACGAAGAAGGCTCGCACGATCTCGAGCGCGGCTTCAAAAAGTACAGTGTCGGTGACCTCGAAGGCAAAATCGCCGACGAAATCGCGGAACTCCGCGAACACTTTGCGTGGAAAGACATCGTTGGCGCGATTGGCACGTTGGATTTCTTCGTGGATCCAAAAGACGACTCGTGCGTTGAAAAAGGCTGCGACAACATTCGCACCTCGCAGAGCTGGTGTCGCCTCCACTATCTAAAGGGCTGGAAGAACATCCAACGCAAAAAAGAAATTTTGAGCGAAGGCAAGCTTCAGGAATACATCGAGGAATTGATCTCGAAGTACCCTCCTAAATACATCGAAGCCATCACCAACGATTTGTCAGACGACAAAGAGTTCTACAAAGTTCTTAACGAACTCAACATCACTAACGAGTTCGATTTCGAAGAAGAAGACTTCGAACAGAATGATGATGATGATGATGATGGGGACATTGGGATCGAGCGCTTTAACGGCACGGTCCGCTACGAAGACGCCGAATGATTTTGAGCCCCTCCTTGTGAGGGGCTTTTTTTTGTCTTTTCCTCTCCTTAACACTCTTCTGACGTGATCTGGGGCCAAGAAGTCCGCCGTTTTATTTATTCTCCTTTCGCCAACCCCTCAATGAAACGGAGAATCCATGAAGTTCGCAGCGGTGTTATTGCTCAGTCTCATGTCATTTGAATCTTTCGCTTCGGAGAGAATCGTTAACATCGATGTGTTCAATAACAAGCTTCAGCTTGCCGGCAACGTCTCGAAAATCAAATTGAACGACATTCATTTTTACAAAGCGGAATCGAAAGTAAAAATCATCGAAGAAGAGAACTGCGGTGAAAGCAGTATCTGCGATCAACGTATCATTCTCGAAAGAGTCCCGGCATTACGTGTAACGGTTTCTTACTTCGAGCCGGGATCAATGGATGATGATGGGGAGCAGTGGGTGGATTTGAATTTGCCAGTGAATTTGCTTTCAAAAGAAGACTTAGCTCTTCTGAAAAAAAACACCACGGTCTTTGATTTGCTTCAGCGCCGTGCACGCGCTCGCCAAGCTATTCTAAGAGCGAATTTTGAAGTCGTGGTCACTGAGCGCTCTCAAGTTATCAGCGTCTTGGATTACCAGCGCTCGACCATCTGCTCTATGGATGATGGACCATACTGCCGAGAAGAACTTTTCTACGTCTCGAAGACCATCAAACTGAAAGATGTCGTTGTAAATAAGAAGTAAAAATTGGAAGGCCCCGAAAGGGGCCTTTTAGATTAGTGGCGTGTTTCGTCTTCATCCTCGTCATCAAAATCTTCGATGTCTTCAACGAAGTTTGCCTCGCGAAGCAAGCGATCCGCTTCCAGGGTGAGAGTGACGTTTTCGCGAGTCATCTTGTAGAAGTACTTTTTGTCTTTCCACTCAACTTCCTGCCAGTTCGGTTCCCAGTCTGACCAATCTTCAGTGGCAAACACTTCATCAAAGAACATCCCGGCCATGAGAACAAAGTTCTCCTGGGTCGTTTTAACGAGATCCGGAGTGGCGATATCAGCGGTGTCACAGGAAAGGAAGCAGCTCACGGAGCTCTCAGAGGAGTCCTTTTCCTGGGGGTTGAATCCAAAGATGACGACCAATTCAGAGGGAAAAATCTGACCGTGAACCTCAAAATGGCGACCCTGAGCGTCACATTCCTTCTCATAAGTTTGATTGAGCAGTGCAGTTACCGAATCAATCCAGTCTTTTGGGAGGGCAATTCCAACAACCTTAGAGGGTTTTCGTTCCAGCATCTTGTTCCTGCCTTAAAAAGCGAGATTTTACTTGGTCCCGTCGAGGGGGATTAATAGAATAGTTCAGATAGATAAGTCTGCTCTCTTTTTCAAGGAATATTCCATGGCCGTCTACATTCTCTCCGGTGCCCGCACAGCTTTCGGCAGTTTTATGGGAGGCCTCTCGGCGATCCCGGCGACGAAGCTTGGCGCGGTGGCGATTCAAGGAGCATTGGCGAAGTCGGGGCTTTCGAAAGATCGTGTGGATGAAGTCTTCATGGGGAACGTTGTACAAGCAGGTGTTGGTCAAGCACCGGCCCGTCAGGCGGCGCTTTTCGCCGGTCTTCCCGAAGGTGTTCCCTGTACTACGGTCAACAAAGTTTGCGGTTCAGGTTTGCAATCGGTGATCCTCGCTGCTCGCAGTATTCAAACCGGCGAGAACCAAGTGGTGATTGCTGGTGGCATGGAGAACATGTCCCTGGCTCCGCACTTACTGCCAAACTCCCGCACAGGCTTCAAGTTCGGTACCTCAGAAATCAAAGACAGCATGCAATGGGATGGGTTGTGGGATGTGTATACGGATCGTCCGATGGGAAATTGCGCTGAAGAGTGCGTAACAAAATACGCCATGACTCGCGCTGAGCAAGATGCCTTTGCCATTGAATCTTTCAAGCGCGCTCAAGCTGCTGTGAAAGACGGCGCGTTTAAAAATGAAATCGTGGCCGTGCCGGTTCCTGCGAAAGGCGGCTCGGTTGATGTTGTTGAAGACGAAGGTCCGTTTAAAGCGAATTTCGAAAAAATTCCAGGTCTTCGTCCGGCGTTCGATAAAAACGGCACGATCACAGCGGCCAACGCTTCTACGATCAATGACGGTGCGGCGGCGATTGTCCTCGGTGGGGATGCCTTCGCTGCGACAGCAAAATACAAAATCGTTTCGTGGGCCTCTCACGCTCAGAACCCAACTTGGTTCACGACAGCTCCAGTGGGAGCGATTCAAAAAGCTCTAGAGAAAGCCAAGCTCACGACGGAACAAGTGGATCTGTGGGAAATCAATGAAGCCTTCGCTGCAGTCACCATGGCCGCGATGAGAGAGCTTAAGTTACCTCATGAGAAAGTGAATACTCTCGGTGGTGCTGTGGCCATCGGTCACCCCATCGGTGCTTCTGGTGCTCGCATCCTTCTGACCCTCACAACCGCGATGGACCGAAAAAATGCGAAGTATGGTTGTGCTGCCATCTGCATCGGAGGGGGAGAAGCCCTCGCCGTTGTGGTTGAGAAGGTTCGCTAATGGCCACCACGCCGGCAACGACTCAAGCGAAGTCGGGGCTCAGACAACTGAAGCCCAATGAAATTTTGTTCAATGATGGCGATCCAGCTGATTCGCTTTACATCATTCAAAAAGGACAGATTCGTCTTTTTAAGCCCAAGGGTAAGGGCTTCATCGAGATCGCGGTTTTGCGTACTGGTGAAGTGATCGGCGAGATGGCCTTCTTCGACGAGGATGGTTCAGGACGGAAGCGCTCGGCTTCGGCATCGGCCATGGTTCCAACGGAGATCATCGAAATTTCATTCGTCGCTTTTGGTAAGACCATGGCGACTTTGAATCCATGGTTCAAAACCATCATCAACACTCTGGCCAATCGTTTGCGTAAGGCGAACTCACGTCTGAAAGAACTCGAGTCGAACTCCACAGCTCAGTACGGTAGCAAAGTCGGTGAGTACGAATTCATGAAACCAAGTGAGGTGCTCAAAGTCTTGAGTACATTGTTCTTGGTTTTCAAAACGCACGGTGAAAAGCACGAAGCCGGGGTCTCTGTTCATAAGAAGACCCTCGATCTCTATGCGGGTGACATTTACAGTATCGCGGAAGCGAAGATGGAAGCCGTTGTCCTGACTCTCAAAGAGCTAGGCTGGCTGGAAATCGCGGATGATGCGGACAAGATGCCGTACCTCTTCGTGATGCGGAACCTCGATCTCCTGCGCTCGCTCTTCATTTTTTACAACACGGAGAAACAGCTCCCGGACGAAAAGAAGATGCGCATCGGTCAAAACTGCGCGACCTTCCTCGAGAAGATCCTGCAGTATGCCCCGAAGAATCCTCCGAAAGATATTGCGAACCTCAAGCCGCGTGATGAGTTTGATACCTCTCATCGTTTCACGCAGCACTACAACATCAAGCCGATCCTAGAAGAGTTTAAGACACGTAACGTGGCCATCAACGCGGACCATTTGGATGAGGCCCGCGGTATTCAAGTGGTGGGTGAGCGTGCTGTTCAGGATGGAGAAGTGTTGTTGGAGATCGACATGGCGAAGCTCCAGCGCATGTACCCGATCATCAAGTTCGTGAACTCAGTGAACAAGCAAAACAGAGAGAAGGCGGGCTACTAAATGCCCGCCGGAGTGTATAAGATCTCGATGGTGTCGCCCGACGCGTAGATCGCGGAACCGTTTAACTTGATGAAGTAGCCGGTGCGATTGAGCGGGGATGAGCTGTTCACCGTGCCATTGGCATTCACTTTAATGTTCTGGTTCTCGCGATAGCCCTCGTAGCTCCACCCGTTGGTCGTGCTTTGTGGGATGTTGGCGCCACGGATACGCAGGACGATGGTATCTGGTTTCGGTTGTGACGGTGCCACAGCAAAACCATAGAATTCAGTCGGAGTGCGTGTCTTCACGACCAAGCAGTCTGGATAAACCACTTCGGCCGAACCATTGAGTTGCAAGAAGTAGCCGGTCTTCGGCTCACCAGGAGTTGGCAAGCGACGTGTGTTTCTATTGGTTAAGAAACCTGCGTAGTTCCAGCCATTGCTCATGCCCGCATTGACGACCGTCGCGCTTCCGTTTGAAGAAAGTTTTGAAACTTGGATATCGGTCGTATCAACGACAGTGTTCTCGCTGAGCAACCAGTAGTTGTACGTGTGGCCCAGAACTTCCTGCTGAATCGACGAGTTCACACCAGAATAAACAGAGTAGTCAGTACCACAGAGGTCGTAGCTGTCCGGGTGAGTGCGATTGGCCTGGTCGCTTGCAGACATCGCCGTGTAAATGCGTTTCGACATACGACGATACATATCACCAAACGAGTATCCTGATTTACAGCTGGCGGTGTGGGCCACCAAGCTGAAGAAGCGGAACTGCTGCGCCATCATGTTCGCCTTCAAATTAATGAAGCGGTTGTAGGCCGCATCGTAGGCGGTCGTGTTCACTTGCGAGAAACCGTTGAGGTAAGTTTTTGTATCAGTGTCATCACCGTTAGATACGAGGACAACGATGGTGTGAGCAGCGTTACGGAAGATGCCGTTCGAGCGGTTAGCCTCAATCAAATCACCCGCACGATCAAAACCTCGTTCGACTTTGTTACCTGATAGTGTGGCGAAGAAGCTCAGACCTTCTAAACTGACAACGTTCACTGAACTCGGCATGCCGGCCGCGTTGTTGGTGATTACCTGACGGAAAGTGTCGTCGCCACCATCCGGAATCAATGGCGCCACCATAATATGGTAATCAAACTGCTGAGAGACGGACTGAATGGTTAACTGAAGTTGTTCTTTAAC
>JAUMHO010060194.1:0-28475 GCA_032360965.1 Ulva armoricana
CAGGAGGGACGTATGCAGAGGCTGTGTGATAGGGTGGTCTGATTCGAGACCTGTACGCTGTGGCGTGATGCACCTGTAACCGTGCCCCTCTTCGATGTACCTACTACTCCTGGTACTCTCTTCGATGTAACTACTCCTGGTACTCTGGTTGCTAAAGAGGCCTACTTGCCTACGCGATGACTTCACGGCCTTATGTGTAGGCCGTCATTCTGGCAACCCAACATTTCAGCCAGCTGAGGGCAGCGCAGCTCGTGCCGCCAAAGGCTACCACTAGATCAACCCCTTCCTGTGACAGATGTACAAGTTCTGTAGTGTGACGTAGGGCTGGCACAGAAAAGCCTTTGCATGACCAATGACAACTGTTGCTGTAAATCATCGGCGAGTTCAGCCCGCGGGCTACTGGATGGATGGGTACCTCTGACCGTCCTCAGCGCCCTCCGAGCACACCGCTGCCTCATGCCAACGGGTACTTGCTGCCATTTCCCTGCTGTTCCTGCCTGGGATTGATAGTGATGTAAATTTTGATTGACCTGAGCCAGGGACCAGCGTGCCGGGCAGCCGTCCATGTAGGCTGTTGTTTGTACAGTGCAGAAGGGTGGATGTCAACGAAGGATGGAACACGAACACTGTGCTATAGCACTGGGAGGTCCTGTTTGTCACACTATTTCTTGGATCTCACGGGCACTGGAATGGACATCTTCTCAGAGCCTCCATCCGCTCAGAACTATTCCAGCTAATGTCACACCTCTTCAGGCGTTTAGCGATGGCAGCCGGGATGCCTGCAACCTGCCTGCCTTGCACGCCCACAGCCGCTCTCATACCTCATGCTCACTACTCGACCAACCAGTTTCTCTCGAGACTCTCGAATCTGCCATGTAGTCTCGTCACAATACGCGAAATCGTGCCTGCCTCTTGTCGCGGGCACGTTTGCGTTGCACAGTGAACACTTTTGCGAGGGACATATATGCAAGGTAATGGCCATCGAGGCGCCCGTGACAATGCGAAGAGAGTTTTTGTAGAAAAGCGGCAGCGATTTTTGCGTTGCATTCCTGTGACCGCGTGCCCTTGAACGTCAGGTCTACTGCCAGCCAAGAGCTGCCGACCTCGTCACGAACGCAGCAAGCTCGACGTAAACCAGGCAGCTGGCATATCCTCATGGGCGGCACAGCCGAATGGGCGGCACAGCCGAAACACGAGGATCATGGATGTCAATTACCTACGTGCGCGCCGGGGCAGGACCTCGCACTCACGAGAACGCCTTCTCGACATTGCTCAGCCCGCGCGAGATACTGCGGGAATCGTGGCGCGACACCAGCGCTGCATGCGGCAGAGAAACGCAGCGAAGGCGCTGATGCCCGCTGTTGCAGAAGCTCCTGCTGCTGCGATGCTGAGGATCGCACAGGCGAGGAGGGACGCGACCACGCGTGACTTTCAGAACGACACTTTCAAGTCGATCATTGCATCGCACCCTTTGATCGCGTGATTGCGAAAGCGTCCAGACCTGTGCAGGAGCAATCCTGTGTTTAACAGAGACGTAGCGAGTGTTGCTTCCACTGCCAGGGCAGTGCAGTCATGAGCTCTGACGACGAACAGGAACTGCTGAAAGAGCTGAGCCAGGAGCTGGACAGCATTGGGATGTCACCTCATGTCTCGGATGATGAACTGTCTGTGGTTGGTATGGCGCATGTTGCGCCAGCGCTGTCCAATGTTGCCCCGAAGCAAGCTTCGTCATGTGAGCGCGCAAGAGCTCGCGGAAAGCGCCAGGTACCTGACCCATCTACGGCTAAACTCAATCGATTAGACTCAGCTGGAGTGAACCTGCGTTCAGACTCAGCGGCTGTCTCCTGCGGACACAGGACGGCCCTGTCACCACCAACATCGTCAGGCCAGATGTCGCCCACCTCAGTGTGCACTGCAACCGCGTACGGCTGCAATCTTCCGGGAAACGCGTATTCTCATCCCAGCTCGGCTGTGTTGTGTCAACATACTGGCACTGCCGCCGTGCACAGTCCCGTGTCCAAGCCCGCCTGCCATCCACCGGAGGCCCGAGCCGATACAGGTGCGGCACCTCAAGAGGCCCAGGCTGGCGCTAGCTCTTCACGGGCCCAACGCCCAGCAGGCACTGAAGCAGTCACAACAAGCCACACAACTGACATACAAGCCAGCTCGTCACGGAGCAAGCGACCAAGAGTTCGTAACAAGGCTACAGCAGTGCGTGCCCTCTTCTCGCCACCATGGCGACCCTTCCCAATCACATCACATGCAACCCTTGGCCATTCTTCAGAGCGCGAAGGCACAGCTGCGCAGTTCATGCAGAGGTGCACAAGCATGCACTCCCACAGGCTCGCGTGTTTCATGTGAAAACCCATTCAGTCCCATTTCCAGCACCCCGATTTCAAGCCTACCAAGACACTGGGTGACAAACAGATTACTCCATTGCATGCCACAGGCTGGGCTATCCTGCTACCATCCTGTCAGTGGCTTCCTGTCCGCTGCCACCTGCAAGGGTGCTGAGCACGATGCTGGATTGAGCGGGCCGTGATGATGGTGCACCATCACGTGCCAGGCAACCCACCGCGGGCAGCCCCTCGTAGCACCACACCAGCCGCCATGTCACCACTGCAATCTGCCAGCTGTGTCTGAAGCCTGATGGGCCGCACCCAAGCCACCGCCGCAACACCCGATGTCCACAAGGGCCACCGTCACCGTTTGCCACCACCGGTTCCGCGAACGCAGTTGCACACTGTCCCGTGCCACCCCCCCCCCTGTCTCTGGGTAACAAGCGCTGGCATGTGCAGCAACGCATGGCCACGCAGCCGCAGCGCCCGCCGCCGCGGCGCGAGGGGACACTCGAGGCGCTGCCGCTGGCCGCGCTGCCGCCCGACGCGCTGCACACCGTGCTGCGCGGCCTGTCCGCCGAGGACCTCACGCGGCTTCCGCGCGTCTGCCGCGCGCTCCGTGCCGCCGCCTGCGACGAGACCCTCTGGCGCCGCCTGTACTACGCGCGTTGGGGCGCCTTCAGCGGTGGCGAAGAGAAGATCCTCGGCGCGTCCTTCTGGAAGGTCCGCTCGCCACGCACGCCGGCCCAGCCTTGCTACATCCTCGCAAACGCGACTGCGATCTGACCGCGCGGGTGCCCATAGCCAGTGATGCGTTTCTACACTTCATGAGATCTTGTGGCGTCTGGTCGGCACACACCCCGGCACGAATCCGGTTGCTGCATGCATTCATACCACGGCGCTCCAATGCATCGCTCCAATGCATCGGCGTCTCCTTGTGCTGTGTCAAACCGGGGCATGGCCGGCGGTGGGTTGCCGCCAGTGCTGTCAGCAGCCGGTGTGTCGGGGCTGGCAACTGATAATTGTTCCCAAACCACCAAATTTCGCGGATTCGGGAGGTCTGCCGAGTTGAGCACTGGCTGCGGCTCTTGGAGGACGGTGCCCAGGGATGTGCCGGCGCTCAGTGGGGTGACGCTCGTCAGTTTGATGTCGGCACCTCAATCGCGCGACCTGGAGCAGCGCACGCGGGGCATGCATTCTGAGACACCCGGCGGCTGCAGCGGACGTACATGGAGCGCGACGCGGAGGACTACGCGGCGCACGTCCTCAAGCTCGACGCTGCGCTGCGGCCGGCGTACCGGAGCATGCACCTGACGGAGCGCACCGAGGCCATCACCGCCGCGACAGAGCCGGCCTGGGCGCTTCAACTCGGCTCCGCCCCCGAGCAGGCCGCCACTTTCCTGCGCACCCGTGGTCTACCCCGCTCGGTAACCCCCCTCCAACTCCCTGCCTCCTGTGTGCCCTGCATGCATGCGGACCCTGTGCTGTACCGAGGCTGTTGGGTGATGGTGGCAAACGGTCGAGGCGACAGAGGGGGAGCGAGGTCGGCATGCGTGCAGGCGCCACGGCCAGCGGACATGTCGCAGGTGCACCTCGTGCGATTCGGCGACGTGTTTGTGGACGACCGCAGCGGCTGGATGCATGTGTGCGACGGCTCGTGCGACCTGCAACGGCCGGACGACGGCGGCGCCTTCATGGTCTGCCCCATCACAGGCCGCATGCATGGCCGTGTACCAGAGACCTGCGGCGGAGGCGGCTGTGGTGACGGCGGCGAGCTCGAGTCAGACCCCCCGGTCGGCGGTGCGCCCCCCTCTTCCAGCCACCCCCCTCGCCCAGGCCCCCTTGCTGCTCCTCTAGTGCCATTCACGATGCCACCCCTGCTGCTGGTTGGGGAACACCTGCGACCGGTTCCGGTGGCCAAGAGGACGAGGTCAATTTGCTCGTTCAAGAGAGCGCGCGCTGTCTGTGAGTCCTGGTCGGTGGGGAGTGTGTCACAGTTGAGCCGCTCATGCCCTCTTTTGTTATGTATGTTCTATGTGCTCATGAGCTGACGCGACTCAGGCTGCCGGCCACAGCAATCACGCATGGCTCCTGAGGGAGATCAACCCTGTCGACGTGCGTGTTTGTGGCTGCAGGGTGGCTGGCCAACGTGTACGAGGCGGGCTACTGCCACAACGAGTTTGAAGACGGCGAAATCCAGACGTGCGCGCTGCTGGCGCTTGAGCTCCGCGCAACCCGTGGGTAGGGGTTAGGGGTTAGGCACGCACCACGCATGACCGCACGCCACGCAACGCCGGAGCACGTGGTCCGCCCTGGCCAGCCCCTCCGGCACCTATGGCGCCGCTCTGCACCCTGCACGCGTGCTGCGCACGGCAGGCACGCATGCTGTGCGCTCTGGGCAAGGCTGTTCCGGACGAACGAGCGCATCAGCAGCTACGAGGCCACGCTCCTCTTCTCTGCAGCGCTCTGCTGGGACAGCACTGCAGATGCATCGGGGCATGTGCGATGCGAGCGCGTCGCGGGAGTGCCGCGCACTGCTTCGGCCGTACGCAGTATGCTCCAGATATGGCAGTACACGAACAGCATGCGTTTGATCTACCTGTCACGGCGTGAATGGCGCTGTGCAGATATGCGTACCTGCTGCGAGCATGTGGCCCGCACCGCATGTACCCCTGCAGCCACACATACCCCCCCGCCCAGGCATCGGTCGTGGTATGCGTCTTGCTGGAGCATCCCGGAGCGGGTGTTTATGCCCGGCAGCGGACACCGGAGGCGATAGTCCTCTGCGGCGGAACGTTGGACACAGCGTAGCGCGTAGCGCAGGCCGCTCTGTTGATGCGCACCTCAGCCACGCAAAGGCACGGTGCCTGCGGGCGCGAGCCGCCGGCGACCGGTGCACTGCGGTCTAGGGACTCGTGCGTTGCGTGGGCGGGGGAGTCTGCCGGGCTGATGCACGACTCGCGTACGCCGATGCTGCGGGCCACCTCACCGCATACCAGGCAGTATGCATGGCGCCCGATGAGCGCCCTGCTCGGAAGCCGTGACACGCTCCCATGCCTCCACACATGCCTCGTGTCCCCCCGTCCGGTACCACTCCAGTGGCTGAGGTGTCGCAGAAATGCTGCCGTGTCAGGGGAGGCCCCCGTCAACGCGCCAACGCTGCCTTTGGTTTTACGAGGCCCGTTGTCGCATCGCTGGCTGCGCTGTCGGCTTCCGCCCGCTGCGCTGCGAGCAGGGTTGTGGCTGGCATCGCAGCGTGGACGCTGCTCTGTATCCGTGCAGCATGCAGGCTGTCGTGCATGGCTTCACTGCGGGGGTGGATGTATGTGTCGGCATGCATGCCCGTGATTCACGGCCCTGGAGCGGACACCTGGATGCTGGCCCAGACCCCGGCCAACTAGTGTTTGCAGGGCCGCGGGTGTAAGCATCTCGGCCTCCTCTGCTGTTCATGCTCTCGAGCTCTCGACCAGTGGGCCACCGGAGCCAGTCAGTGTTCATAGGGCGCTTCCATGGTGGACACATGTTGCTGGCTACTACAGCTGTAACTTTTTGCTCGCGGTACACCATTTCAAAGTCCAGCTACTGTGCTCTCACATACTTTGTGCCACTGCCGTGTTGCATCCAGGATGTTAGAGTGGGAGTAGCATGGTGTTGTTTGATGGTGGGCATTGTTGCAGAACGGTAAAAAAGGATCGATGCGGAATGCACTCACCGTCAAGTTATGTCAGTGCACAAAGGCGGTATGACAGACACAGTAGAAACCCAGACGTGTTTCAGTACATATCTGCCTGATCCTTGTGCTCCATCGACACCACCACTGTGCGATTGTGTAAGTGTATCAGCTTATCGGAATGTTTGCGCACGGCTTTTGGTTTGATGGGCTAGTGCTGTCCATCCTGGATGCACTCGTGCTTGTGTCCACAGGGAGTCTTGCTCTGCATGGTGTGTGTTTCGCGCGCAATGTTGACTGTTTATCACATGATCATGGCGCGCACATGCTGTCCCGGCCTGATGATCGCATCCGGAAACCTTGACATTGATGCGTGATAAATTTTATCCAGGTCGACTGCCCAAAGCAACAACCCACTCTGGCCGTGTCGTGAAATGGCAAAGAAGAAGTCTGCTGCCAAGGCTCCAACTCGCAAAAACCGTCCAAAGCTAGACACTGTTTTCCCATGTCCGATTTGCGGTGGCGACGCAACAGTCACTTGCAGCTTTGATCGAGACAAAGGAATTGGGACAGTAGAATGCGGCGAATGCAGGAACAAGTACCAAGTCGACAAGATTTCAATCCTTGATGAGCCCATTGATGTCTACGCACAATGGATCGATGCGTGCGAGGATGCGAACTCATGAGCAAAATGCCATCCTGTGTGCGACAGAGGTCACATCACGGACGTAAAGTGGAACGCAGATGGTCTCACTATAGAAAGACATTCTGCCCGATTTATATCGAAGAGGTGGCGTGATCGTGCTATAACAGTGGTGTGGACCTCCACAGTATGCAGCTCCTTTTCTGTAGCCATGCTGTCCTACTGCTGAGCACAAGGGAGCGTATACATCAAGGCGTAACACGTGTAAACTATCTAACTGATCCACTTTGTCCTCAGTTCCACGAACTTCACATAGATTCACATGCTCAATAACCATGGTATTCAACTCCGTGACGCTGCTTCTGTGCCAGCCTGTCTCATGTCTATGTCCTTAACATGTGAAGCCTGTGATGCATGGGCTTCTTCTGCCTCCACATCATCCTGAATTCGTGAAGTTCCCATAGCTTCCATCATGAGCTCGAGCCTCGCCATCTGACTGGCAGCAACACGCTCTGCCCGACCTCGCGTTTTGGGACGTCGAGGTTTGGCATCATCACTTCCTGCGGCTGGTGGCCTGGGAGGGGCCTTGAGGGTCTCCAGCAGTTCTTCAGCAGCCATGGCCGAAAACGAATTTGTGCTTACAGCCTACAGCATTGAGTGTTGTATGGTGAAAGCGTTCGGCCCTGTTCCAGCATACCCACTTCAGCAGATACTGTAAATGAGCCATGAATTGCACAGCAACACGTCCTCCACGTTCTTCGAACCAACTCAGCGGGACCACCGTTCGGTCCAGTGGTCGGAGGACGGTATAAAAGCTGACCCCTTCTTCGGAAGGTCTTGGGTTCGACTCCGCGTGCCCCCCTGGGTTTCGAACACAATCGCGCGCGACCACCTCGCTTAGCACAGGAGGAGGCCCTGTGAGTTGCGTGCGGTTGTCTGAGGGGGGTTTCCAGGTGGTTTGGCCCGTGGTCCCGGTTATCCGGAGATGTCAAAGTCCTTGTAGGATATGGCGAGTAAGTGTCACATTTACATTTACATTTACAGTTTGCATGGCAGAGGCTTCAGATCATTTTTGCGCGGCGAACGATGATGGCCCAAAGAAACAGCATGTTGAAAGTCAATTACCACAGCACAGCAAGCTTTCAAAGCAGCTGACTGAGAAGAAGCCGACCTTGACAGGAATCGGTTGAACACCGTGCGCAGCCGCAGCTGCCATCCACATAGCTTGTCGCTGCTGATGCTTGACTGCTGACTGCGGTGGTTGAAGTGCCTCACGCTTGGCTGCAAGTTGCTGCTGGCTTGTCATGCCAAAGCTGGCGAAAGTCCCAGGGGATTCTGCATACATTGTGGTTTGCCTAGCTTCCACCAGTGCAACCTGTGAGTTAAATCTTAGTGACATTCCGGACCAACTGTCATTCAGCCTACCTGTACTCTTGCTTGTTTCAATCGGAACTTCTTCCCTTCCAGCTGCCTCCACATATACTTGTTGGCCCTGATTCGAGCTGACCAGGTCGTCCTGGTGTTCTGCACAAGTTGATCTCCAGTCAAGTACTCCAGGGTCTCACGATGGCTGCACACCAATGTTTAGTGTCCACTTTCCATGCCTGCCCTGCTGAAAGAGCCATTGTCCCTGCCTGACAGCTGGCAGCCGAAACCACACCTCCAGCTATCTCAACTGCCACATGATCCATTTTTTCTTCCTGATTGTGTCTGCTGACTTCAAAGGAAAAGTTCAAGGAGCCATCCTTCGAAGGGCCATCCTGCAGCTGTTCATTGGCAGGTTCTTCCAGTTGGATACCCACCTGTTCGTCTTGCGTGTGTCCTGCACAGTGACTGCACATGGCACCCTGTTTCGTTCATACCCCTGGTGCTGCGCCGAGTACCGCAGAAAAGTGCAGCCCAAAGTCTGGAAAAAGCAACGTGGGCACGCTCCTGCGAGGACCGAAGCAAGCGAGGGATGAATGCTCACCCTCGCACATCTTTTCCTCCGGGTGAAACACGCCAGCAGTGTGCACTCCTGCAGTAGAGTCTTGCTTTGCTATGCCACTTGCAACAGCATCCTGCTGAACCTGTTCCAGAATCTGTGCCAGTTCCGTCACGTCTGCCACCACCACGGGGCATTGAAGGCTGCCTGCCTCGCGGATGTCAGCACCACCAGAGATGTGTATCTCCACGTCAGCCTCATCGCCTGCACCTGTCAAGCTTGTGCCGCCGTCTGCCGCTGGTGCCGCTGGTGCCACAGCAGGTTCACCAGCTGCTGACACAGCCTCGACGCCTTGATGGCCAGAGAGCGCTGTTGCAGATGCACGTTCCACACTCTCGTCGACGTCTGCGAACGGTGCAACCGGTGCATCATCATCACCATCATCATCACCCAGCTCCACCTCACTCATCTTGGACATGAGGTCCTGCAGGACTGAACCGGCATGTGTGGCGCTTTTGGCTGCAAACCGAGCAAACTGAGAGTCCGTTGCCGCCCCGGAGGACTGCACAGCATTGGCAGATGGCCGGCTGTTGAGTGACGGCGCTGCTGACAACTTCCCAGAACCTTCACAACCAGAACGAAGTCTTGCATTTGTGATAGCTTGCAGGCGCAACACTTCAATGACCAGGGCTTGTACCTGCATTCAGTGCGGCGCCTCGCAACCAAACGGCCCAGCAGGGAAACCTTCGTGAGCTGTGATGCAGCTGTATGGTACTAGTTGTAAGACAGCGATACTGGTCTGCATAAAAAAGCAGGGGGCAGACCCAGGCACAGGTCCTGGCAGAGTCCTGGCAGAGACAAACAGTGAAGTGGTAGGGCTAAGGGGCTAGGGACGACTCTGCATCAAACACGGGAATAAAAAAATCTACGGTATAAGTTCCCCTGCCACGGCTATGTCGAAGCAAAACAGCCGTAAACGCCGACTGGATGAATCACTGGAAGCAGACTGCATCCTACCTGGACAAAGCTTTGGCAAAGAGAGCATCCATGGCTGAGCATCTGTGGCTGTACTTTGCCGGTGCTGTGGACCAACAGTGTTTGTTTGGCTAGAAACGCATGAAATGGATGGCCTGTGATGACAGCAGTGGGTACGCTGGCAACTGGATACAGGTGTAGATCTGCACCTCGCGCAGGACACAGACACACCTCAGCACACGTCTGACCGTGGGGTTTGTCGAATCCCTGCACAACAGGGTTGCCACGCAGCGCCAGATCTGACAGCTTGGACAGGCTGCCTAGCCCGACTGGAATGCCTCGAAGAGCGTTAGATGACACCCGGAGCGACTGCAGGCGTGTGAGTCGCGACAGACCATCTGGGAGAGCAGTAAGCCTGTTGCCGCTGACGTCGAGGATACGCAGCGCATGCATGTGTGCCACCTCCTCAGGCACGGCGGTCAGAGCGTTCTGAGGCGCCGATAGCCCCATGAGCTTGCGCAGGGCTGCACACGATGCGTGTGTGATGACGCTGCACTAGCGATGGCTGCACATCGACTGGCAAACACAGCAGAAGGCGTATTAGCGGCGCACATGCTATGCTTGGACAAAGACTCCGCAGCTGGTTGTTCCCAACGAGCAGCATCCGCAGTTCCGTCAGCTGTGACATGCGCCCAGGCAACGCGTCAATGTGGTTGTCAGACACCTGAAGCACACGCAGCGACGCCAGCGCACACACAGCCTCCGGAATGCCAACCAGCTCGTTGCTCTCTAGGTTCAGACGCTCGAGATGGCAGCAGGCGCTGAGGGCATCAGGCAGCGTGGTCAGAGCGTTGCTGGCGAGGTCCAGTGCCTTCAGGGCGTCACTGTGCCAGAGCACTTCCGGTGGGCACACCTCGAGCTGGAGGCCTGTGAGGGAGAGGGTCCCGATACTGGTCGTCAGCAGCGCGATCAGCGCTCCCTCGCCCTCTCCCTCGCCCTCGAGCTTGCCCTGCATCACTCAGGCCCCCTCAGCATGGCGCGCCCTCCCAGGAACCAAAGCACGGGGGTCGATTGTGGCAGCAATCCCAGCGCAAAGAACGGGCAGCGGACTGGCTCCGCCTACACAGTACCCGTGCTGCAGCGAAAGAATGTCATCTGGCTCCACACGCTACAGTGCAAGTAGCCCGGAATAGAGTGGCTTTCAAAGTATGGAGTTGCAGAGAGTACACATGCCAACAGCGCCTCGCAGGTCGATCGACGGATCCTATAGCACTCATGAACCTTGCCTTGTATGTGTGGCGCCCGACACGAACGTCCTGGGACAGGAGCAGGCGTCACCGCGTCACAATTGCTACACTGCCGATATGGTTCGGGACGTGTCAAACAAAAATCACAGTTGAACGTTGCAACGCGATTGTATGCGCTGTAGAAAAAAATGCTGAGCAAGGCCACGAGTTATGGTGCCAAATACCTTGTTAAGGATAGCTGCCAGATGTGGCTCCAATGGGTTGTCATCAAATCGGATCGCACGCAGGTGTGGAAGCTCGGATAGGAGCCTGGGCAGTGTGCGCAGCTTATTCTGGGAAATGTCAAGCTCCTCGAGTGATTGCATGAGAACCATGCATGCCGGCAGCTCCTCCAGACCACAGCCCCGCAGATTCAGAACTTGCCGCACCGGGCTGTGAACATGCACCAGCAGCATGGGGTTTGCTTCATACAGCACATCCCACGGCTTCTGCAGGTCGTTTCCGTCCAGCTGCAGCACACAGGCTTGTGATGATGACCAAAACCACGGCGTCAGACCCGGCCAAGACTGGATAGGTACACATTCCATGTGCCTACTCCACCCGACGTCGGAACCAACAACCGCCCGGAAACTGCGGTGCTACACACATCCAACTTCCCTGCACCACTGATGAGCCGTGCTGTATTCCATAGGTCATGCATGCCGAACCGGAGCAGCAGAAATGTTTGCTTCATGACCGGAGCCCGACCACACAACACGTCTGCACAGAGCAACCGGCCACTGATATCAAAAGCACCCTTGACCTACCGAGCATCGAAACGGCAAAGCTGATCTCGTGCGTGGGACATGCTGGTGTGGATACACAGCGGAGAGGTGTGAGCGCAGAATCACCTTCAAAGCCTTCAGAGATGTCAACTGGCCAAGCTGAAGATCCATTTCCCGACAACCGGTGTAATCCAGGTTGAGCTCTTTCAGGGCTACCATATTCAGGACAGGTGCAGGCAGCAGACCACCCGACAGCTTGCCGATGGGATTGAATGCTACACTGAGGGCCTCCAGGTCACAGAGGGAACTGAGTTCAGGTGGCAGCGCATGCAGTTTGTTGAAGGAAACGTCCAGGAACTGAAGGGTCGTCAAGGAGCCAAGCGCGGCAGGAAGCACAGTCAGCTCATTGCATGCCAGGCTCAGCTTGCATACTGCTGTCAGGCGGCATACACAGCGTGGGACCTGCCTGCATGCATGCACGTGCGGTTTCAAGCAAGCTGCTGCATCAGGCCACATCCTGGCATAAGCGTCCTACAATACGACGTGGCAGCTCTCATACTTGTAGGCCAGCAGTCTGAGTCATGGAGAAGCTGTGCGAAACGGAGCGCAGCCGGCCAGTACATGTAAATCTACTCGTGATTGTATCATATGCATGGAAACCATACGCGAACGTTCAGCAAAGGGGAGATGGGTGCAGGTGGCAGCATGCACTTCCCCTTAAAAAGAATGGAAGTACCAAGAATTGAGCCCCAGCATGACCTGTGTTGGGTGGTCAAGCCTGCTTTCCGGGGTCCCCAAAACTGAGTTCCAACATAGATACCTATATGAACACATGGCAATTGCACAGGGGTGCAGATAGAAGATTGGAAATGTACGCACGTAAACTTGTTCTCGGATAGGAAGATGTCAATCAGGGGTAGAGTGGCCATCGAGTCCGGCAGGGATGTCAGCTGGTTGCCGGAGATGTAAATCTGCTGCAGACGTGTCGCAACACCGATGTCTGACGGAAGTGCTCTCAGCGCGTTGAATGCTGCACTGAGGACGGCAAGCTTCTCCCATCTGCACACCATCGCATTCAATCTGGAATAACGACGGACAGTCATGGCCCATGAGCAGATACTGTGAGCAATAGCACACCAATGGATACATGCTCTTCCATATAGGGCACTCTGGGTAACTATCGAAGAGGAATGCACGTTGTGATGGCACCGGGGTGCTTGCAGCGTGGTAGGGAAGGGGCCAACCGTGCAGCGGAGTCGACGAGCTTTGCCAGTTGGTTGTGAGCCAAGTTGAGGATGACGAGGCTCTCACTATCAGCTATAGGTGTCACGGTGTTGATCCAGTTGTACCGGGCATCCAGGACGCGCATATGCCACCGCTGTGCTCCCTGCGGCACCTCGGGCAGCTTTGCCAGCCCACAGCACCGCAGATCGAGAATGCGGTCCTGGGCTGCGCGCTGGAACGCTGCGACCGTGGAATTGGCGGCGGTGTAGTCTTGTTGCCGGCGCCGCCTCGCAGAGAATGTGCGCCTGGGATCTGCATGCCACCACTCTGACGCTGTGGCCTGTTTGACACACCTCGATCAATGCAAGAATGATCTGAGATGCCGTGGTTCACTCATGTGCTGAGCAATCGCAAAGCTGAAAACGGCGGTTGCAGCAGCCAATTCGTTCGCTGTAAAATTCTGGCGGTCACAAGCGGGCCTAGAAGCACCAGCAGGCTGGCTGCGTAGATACCAAAGCTCACCTATCGTGACATTCACTGCAAATATTTTGGCAGGTTCCAGCCTATTGAAGCCGTGTGGATGAGATGGCAACACCACGATTGCAATGCCTGGGCACTGGGAATGAGAAAATTGGGACTATGCTGACATCATCGTCTCTGTGTGAAACACCGTGCGTCACATGTACAACAGGAACGGCAGTGTCTTATGGAGTTTCACACTGTTGTCATCCAAATTAGCGGACGAATTGAATCAACATACCTGCGAGGACGAAGTTGGTTGGCATGCTCTGCCCTTGTTTGGTGTTGAATTGAGTGAGGTGGTTGTCAATCAGGCGGTGCTGCTCACACACCACCTGCAGGTACGTGCGGAGAGCATGGATCTGGTTGGGGCGATGTGATAGGACCTGCTGGGGAACGCAGAGGCGAGGATTATCTGACACAGTCAGGGTTTCCAACTCTAGCCAGCCCAGAGCGGATGGAAGGACCCGTAGCTTGTTGTGAGACACATCCAGGTGCCGCAAGCTTGTCCATTCAAACAGCCGCCCTTGCAGTGCAGCAAGCCGATTGTGAGACAGATCGAGGACTTCCAGCTTGCGCAGTCCACACATCGAACAAGGATAAGTTTCAAGCTGGTTGCTGCCGACCTGCCACCACCAGCCATGATGTTGGAACGACTGATTTGCTGTGGAATCTTTTGGGGGACAGGACAAGCACAGATTGTGACAGCACCTTCAGAACGCGCAGCTCAGTGCACATAGCTATGTCTCGATGAATGGCAGAAATGTGATTGGAGGAGAAGTCTGCCTCTTGCAAGTGCACCAGATGCCGTATCTCACCAGGCACGTCACGAAGCTCATTTGCAGATACATCGAGAGTCGTTATTCCAGTCAGCATGCCGACAGTTCGGCCTATGCACATTATCTTATTGTGCGCAAGCTCTAGGTGCTGTATTGGCAGTCGCTCTAGCTTTGATGACAGCCCGGTTAACTTGTTGTCAGCCATGCAAAGCCTTGTCAGTGAAGAAAGGAGCGTCAGGACGACAGGAAACTGCTCAAATCGATTGGACCCCAGATTCAGGTCAACTACACCATGGACTTGAAATGTGCGTGCTGGCATGTCATCCAACGCATTGTTGGACAAGTCAACTCGGGTCGCAGCTCTCTCCGTAGACAACTCGGAAGGAACCTCCACTAGCGAAAGTCCGCTATATAAAAGTGTGTCTGTCATCGAAGGTTTAGCGCTACAGCGACACACGAGCTGTTACAGAACAAGGTCACAGGAGGTATAAGTTACCTTGCAACAGGAACCTGCCTCCGGTACTCCTGTAAAAAAATACTTTTTGTAGGCACTGGGAAGAACAGACGTCATAAGTCCAGCACGTGTTGAAAATGGCTGCAGCAAACCAATCGCGCACCGGTAGTGGTGCAGGTGCGACATTCGGCAACAAGGCTGGTCCCAGATGGGAACCTGCATATCCAAGGATGCGCAAACCAAGAACCACGCAATAAGGAATCTGTGTTCAGGTACCAATTCATACTTTTCAACATCGCCCTTGTGTACGCCATATTGGTATTGCTGCGTGAGACGAGCACATGCCGCTGGCGTGAGCTCGTTATGGGCTTCAAGCCGCGATCAAACGTTCGACGAAAGCAACGACTTGCTGCTGAAAGTGATGAAGATGACGACATTGATGTCGTCAAGCACATTGCAAAGGCCAAGGCCAAGCCAGAGCCAGCACAACCACCTGCGCGGGCTCCCACAAAGCTCAGCTTCGGAGATGATGACGATTCAGAAATCGTGTTCAAGAAGAAGAAGAAGAAGAAACCAAAGGCAAGAGGTGTTTCCACAGTCGACCTGGATGGAAGCAACGCACAAGCTGCTGGTTCTTCGTACTCAGCAGCCACACTTGCCGATCTCAAAGAGCAAACACCACAGATGCCCACCAAATTTACTGAAGGGGCAGTGGGTCGTCCTAGGGAAGGTAAGTGTCTCCGCATCTTCGCAAAGCGTTGTTGATGTGCCGACCACTGTGTGCAGTGAGTGCCTCTTGTGCAGGACCGGCGGTTTTTAAAATGTCTGGCTCGTTTCGCGCCAAAGCTACCGTCGCATCTCACGAGTCGGCCATGCCGGACTCCTTCAAGGTGTCATCTGTGACTGCACCAAAGATATACATACCTCCCCCACCTGGCGGCCAGCCACAGCCATCAGCACCAATCCAACCTCCTCAGCCATCTGCATCATCACCTACTTCCACAACGCAGCAGCAAAACAAGACATCCACGCAATTGGATGGCGCCCAAAACCATGAAGATCTGGAATCAGAAGACATTGACATTCCTTCGGCAGAGATTATCCGTCTGGCAAAGGAGAAGAGGCAAAGGCTACGAGGTGCTCACATGGCACCAGGTTACATTCCCAGTGACAATGCAATATTCCGAAAGGCATCAGAGTATAAACTGGCCGAAGATACTGTGAAAAAGTCCAGTGACGATGAGTCAGGGGACGAAGACAATGACGATCTCCGCATCAAATTCTCTGGAGGTGTGCTGTCAGGACAGGCTGCATCCAGGACACTCCGGTGTGGCTGTGTGTGGAGCTGGTGAACGCTGCATCAATGCGTTGGCGACATCGTCCGGCTGCGCAGTTCCAGGGTTGTGCTGTGCTGTGCTGTGCACCACATGTAAATACCATCAGCCACGCGGCACGTGTTCACCGGGGGGTTGCAGCGTGAACGCCCCACTGCATCAATGGGGCTTTCAGAATGTCTGAAAGGCATCGCCATCTTAATCTGCGTGTTCCGTGCAGTCCGTGTTCATGAGAAGCCCCCGAAGCACAAGCCTCCGCCGGACGTTCAGGGTGAGGATTCGGATTCGGGGGAGGACTTTGCCGACGCACAGGTTCGCCGCGCCCTTGGTGCCGCTGCGGCCGCACCACATGCGGCCCGTCTTGCCGCAGCCGCGGGCCGCAACGCAGCCGGGGGGGCCGCGTACGCAGCGGCTGCTGCTGCGTCGGGGGCCACTGTGTCTGCCGCCGCCCGCGGTGCCAGCGCGCTGAAGGGCATGGCAGACCACGTTGCGCACATGCGTGCCCGGCGTGATGTGGCTACAGAGGAGGCACGTCGCACGCGAGCGCAGGTCGCAGCTGCCGCCGCGGCTGCCGTGGATGCGCAACGTGACTTTGGCGACGCTAGCAAGCGCTACGAATTCCTGCAGAGCCTCCGGTCGTATGTGCGCGATTTGTGCGCTTGCTTGGAGCACAAGATTGCAGACGTGGAGGCACTCGAGGCGGAGCGCTTGTCTGCGATGAAGGAAATGTGTGAAGCCACGCGAGCGCAGCGCACAGAGGTACGCCTTAGTGCTGCAAGTTCACAGCCTAGGTCGGCAGTGCAGGACTCTACGGTGTGCATGTGCATGACAGAACTGCTCCTGCGTTCTGCGACAGCCAGGGGGCGTGCAGGTCACTGCAGAAGTGATGGTGGCGGCAACAGCAGCGGTCGATGCATGGAAACGGAGAGAAGACCCAGCGGCCGCCTCGCAGCGCGCGGAGGCAGACGCTCTGGAGCACGTGCTGCCGCCGCAATTGGATGAGTTTGGCCGCGACGAGAATGCAGCTCGACGGGACCGGGCGGTGGCGCGCAGCAAGGCGCGTGCAGCGGCGCTAGCTCCCCTCGCACGGCTCCTTGCCGATGAGCCCACTGCGACGCTGTGTGACAGCTCGGCCTTGGCACAGGCGGCGGCGGGGGGCTCGGGAGTGGAGGGGGCTGCGGCTGCCGCAGCGGAGCGTCACACGTACTATGCCCGCCGCACTGGGGAGCTGCGAGACGTGGCGGCGGCGACTCTCGGGGACGTCGCCCCGGAGTTTTCGTCCATCGCTGCGGTGCTGCGGCAGTTGCAGGACTTCAAAGCGGTTTTCCCGGCGCAGTATCGCCGGGCGTACGTCTCGGAGGCGCTGCCGGCGCTCATGTCAGTGTTCGTGCGGCTGCAGCTTCTGGAGTGGGACCCTTTGTATGTCAACGGGGAGGAACGAGGGAAAGCTGCGCCGCGCATGTTGCACTTTGAGGAGCACGAATGGTTCCGGGACCTCCTGGAGTTTTCAGGCGATGGTGTGTGTCAGCTCGGCCCGATGTTCCTTTGCCTGCTCCCTGTTTGCGGTACCGGCGTGACCATGGCCCCGGTGCCGCTGTGCCTGTGCACCAGCTTTCACCTGCCTCGGAACATTGCAGACTGTATGCACCCAGCAAAGGCGTGCTTGTACATGCATGCTGTCACTGCTGCACATCATCAGGCTGTCGTGGTGGCTCCCGGTGTGATGGCAAGGGTGCGGGGGGGACCTCTCATACCCGCTGTGACATGCAGGTGAAGATGATCCAGACGCAGAGCTGGTTCCGGCGGTTGTGGCCCAGGTCGCTGCGCGGCACAGCTTCTCCCCCATTCTGCGGCATGCATGGGATCCGTGTGTTCCCGCAGCCGCAGCCGCCGTCCGCTCCGCGCTCGACTCATTGCTCACATTTGCAACACCTGCAACCCAAGAGCACCTGTTTTCCCTGGTCGAGACGGTCGCCGTGGCGCTTGGGGAGGCCGCCCAGGGGGCCGCGGTGCCTGCATGGCCCCCGTCTGCGCTGGTACAGGCTCCGGTGGCAGCCGCGGCGGCAGCGGCGGCGTGGGAGTCTGCCATCGCATTGCTGAACTCTGTCACCGCGTTCCAGGGGCTGCTCAGCCAGAAGCTCCTGGCAGGCGTCGTGGGCGACCGAATGCTGCACAAGCACCTTGTTCCAGCGATCGATGCATGTGTGGCAGATGCTGAGCGGTTCAAGGCCGCGGCCTCATCACGTGGTGCATCGAAGCCGGCGGTGATGGCCCTGTCGTTGGCCCTGCATCGCATCTTGCAGGTGTCGGATGCTCTCCCACGGCAGTGGCTGGAGTCAGGCAAGGGTGCAGCAGAGGGAGTTGCCGCAGTGGCCAGTTTGAAGGTCGTGGCAAAGCGTGCAGTGCGGCTGCTTGGCAGCCGTGCTGGGGGTTCTGCAATGCACCAACTTCAGGAGAGTGCAGAGCTTGTGCGGGAAAAGTTTGGTCTTGCCTAGCAACGCTGTGAGGAAACGTGAGTACGAACAAAGCCTCATGGGCCGTTTTATCTGTAAGCTTGTCCTTGCGTAGACATGGATGACAGCTGAGCTCAGGTACTGTGTACACTGTGATTCATAACTTTGTCCCCTGCAGCATGCCGTTCGCTGGATTCCGTTTCCCTTATACGTCCTTGGGAGTTGAAATGCATGCCTGTGTGAATGCGTGTCGCATGGCGCTTTACGCCATGTCTTCTGGACTAAGTGTTCATGTTGGTCCTACCTTCAACAGCACCGCACTGGATTGGTGCGGGCAACCTGATGTAGCATTGCACGCATCATTTCAGCCATGCTTTCCCAAATATGCAGCTCACATAAAGTATATAATCTTACAGCAAAGCGCCACCTGTGTCAGTAGCTGGACGTCGAACACATCCAGACGGATTTTCAGCGTCATTCAGGGTACCGGCTCTCGCTGCTCGTTCACCAAATCCCAAACGTGCTATCGCGTCATGCCGATGTTGGGAGCTGTATTCTTTCCTTTTCAATTTGGAAGTTTGTGTGTTTTGCATGGGCATTGCAACACTGCTCCCCGGTATCTGAGTGACGCGTAGTGATAGAGGGTTGATGCCAGGGACAAGTGAAGGGGGCCGTTGCTGCAGCAAGTATTACTGATCCTGCGCTGTTCTGATGAAGCTGCATATGTGCATTGGCTTCACTGAGATGAGCGCATATGAGGAATGGCTTCACTGAGATGAGCGCTGCTGCCCTTTGTACTACCGAATAACGCGACACATGCGGATGATGCGACCAGGCGCCGTGACCTCCGGTAGGCTCGGATATGCTCGATCAGCCTACACATAGCTTTGCCACGACATGATTATTGATCACATGCTGCGGGGTCAACGGTCTGCCATTAATGCGCTGTTTTCCTGGTTGTCCCTCTTGACGTGCGCCGTGGTTTTATACATGGCATACACGTGTCTTTGCGGTGGTGCAAACAAAGGGCACACAAATGCAATGACAAGTACTCTTTGTAGAACTTATCACAACCTAGTTCGCCCGTATATTCAGCTCGTAGGCGATGGTGTAGACTCTGGCCGGCGCGTTGTGTCCTGCAGGGGCAAAGGCAGAGGGCTCGCCGAGCTCCTGAGAATCGGCAATGACGACGCGTGCGATCCCTTGATGAGTAGATAATCTGATTGTGTGTTATGTTGCGGTTTTCGTGGAGGTGCCCGTCTCCGTCATTGCACATTGAAACCAGAGAGTTTGCTAGCAGAAGGTGAGTCTCTACATGCTCTACATGCTAGCAACGTGCTTGGGTAGCTAAAACTCTCTGGTTTCACGCTTTCACAAGCAGATTCGTCAACATTGAATGCTTGTTCTAGCAAGCACGAGTTCTAGCAAGCATTCAATGTTGACGAATCCTCTTGTTCTACGTATTAATGGTGAAAGAGTGTCATGCTTAATGTCATTTGCAGGTTTGCACGACAGAAATTGAAGCGGGCGCCTGTATCTCCGGCTCAGCCAGTTCCAGACCACATCGCAAAGCCGATATGGTACACCGGCAAGCAGCCTCCGAACAAGCCCAAGCCTGAAATACATAGCGCGGATGTATGCCCTCCTCTGCATGTCATACTACTCCCTTGACTCTTGTGCGCTGTGACATCCAGTGTGCCAGTTTGAGTTGGCAGTTACACAGCAGGCTCTCTGAGCAGCTGTGGAGACCTTCTTCCGCATTGTAAATTCCATGGCAGAGTGTCGTTGCGACGCAACATCTCTTTACATGCCCGACTCATCACCTGTTGGCACCTCGCACGATAGTCTACTGTTTCACGAATTGAACATCCATCGCATCGCATGTTTCACCCGCAACACGTCCCGGGGACAAGATTTTGTGGTAATCGTCAATCGCATCCATGTTCGCGCTAGCGGTGGGTCGGATCACATCACCCATCCGGTGACAGTGCAGCAAGCGCCATGCAGATCCACATCTTCTGTGAGTGCGGACAACCACACGTAGCTGCCTCGGAGCAAAAATCACGTGTTTCGCAGAATTCATTATCGTGGGGGGGATTCAATGCCACGGCGAGGCACCCCACATGCAGCACGTCCTCTTGTAATCACCAGAACATGCATGGACAGCAGGCACCCCACAAGCAGCACATCCTCTCGTGATGACCAGCACATGCATGGACAGCAGGCACCCCACAAGCAGCACATGGCACCAGCGCTGCATGTCTCCTTGCAGGGCATCAAGAAGATGCGCGCTTCATGTGCCCTTGCGTCCCGCGTGCTGACGATGGCCGGCAACATGGTGGCGCCCGGGGTCACCACGGAGGAAATAGATAAGGCTGTGCACGAGATGACGGTAGCTGAAGGGGCGTACCCGTCTCCACTGCGGTATGGAGATCCGCCGTTCCCCAAGAGCGTGTGCACAAGCGTGAACGAGTGCATCTGCCATGGCATTCCAGATGGGCGGCCGCTGCAGGACGGTGACATCGTCAACATCGATGTCACAGTGTGGCTAGATGGTCACCATGGCGACACCTCTCGGTATGTCTCACCATTCCGCACCTCGTAGCGATTCGCCGCTGCCACTCTGCGGTCGTCCAGTACACTAGCGGTCGGAGCTTTGCTTGCCAGTGTTGCATGCTTCTAGCACACAGAGCCGTACACGCGTCCACTGCTTGTGACCGGCTCTGCCCATCAAGGACATTGTACTGTGGCGTTGCATCGGACCGATTGGCCTCGGGACTCCACGTACACGTGCCTCGGCAGTTTTATTTCCATTGCTCTGAGCTTGGCACTCTCATAAGCGCAGTGTACACAGAGCTACTGAACAAGCTCAACAGTGTGCCTGCTGTGTTGTTCTGGAACTGGCAAAGTCTTGCCATGGCTCGGTCTGGGCCGCAATGCCTTTTACGCTGCAATTCTCACTGAGGTCTATCTACTCAGCGACGGTGGTATTTCTGTCTGCTCTTTCCGGACGCTCCTGCCCCCATCCTCCCAGCAGCTGCGTCCTGCAGCGGTGCTTGTCTCAAGGCCAGCAGCCTCCGCAGGTCATCCTGCATCTGCTGCGTGCCGCACAGGTGCATGCCGATTCAAAAGTACCCCAGAAACAAGAACATGCCCATGCCGGTGCCACTGCATGACTACCTGTGGCGAGGCCCACCCGTCCAGGCACCACCGCGCATCCGACTGCCGCCCGGGTCTGGTGTGATGCTATACTCGGTGTATCGAGCCCTCACACAGGCATATGCTTTTGCAGCACGTTCCTGGTCGGCGATGTTGCGCCGGGCGTCCGGGACATGGTGGACGCGACCAAGGCGGCACTGCAGGCAGGAATCAATGTCTGCGCGCCTGGCGTGGAGTTCAGCGCGATTGGCTGCGCCATCGAAGCGTATGCGGCCGGGACGCCGTACAAGGCCGGGGACGACTTCATCGGCCACGGCGTCGGCAAGCATTTCCACGCCGCGCCGTGGGTCTTCCACGTAGCCAACCGGGAGCGGGAGGGCCAGATGAAGGCACGCACCTGCCCGCTGCATCTGTGCCACCACACCTTTCCACCTAGCCCTGGTGCACCTCATCAGGCCTGTCTGTGCGCGCTGACCAGCTGGATCAGGTGCCCCGGGTTGCCGCTGCACACGTTCATTCAGCTCTGCATGCTGCCACTCGACAGGCACCTTGAGACGTGTCTGATGGTTCAAAACACTACCGTCTACCAAACTCTGCAGACAGAGAGTGCATGCATGCACAATCTCGCTTCAGCCGCATTGCCCCGTGCCCTCCCGCGCGCCTCTCGGTTATAAGCCGCCCCATTCCTTGCAATGCCTGATTTGCCGATACAGTGGGTGTTACACGGAGATCAGGAGATCAGCACAAAATCCCGGCAGCGCCAAGGGGTAAATCACAAGCCAACCAAAGCACACGAAAAAACAACCAACCCAGATACAGTGGGTGTGTGTGACTATCATGCCAGAAGTCAACGTGATAGCATGCGCCAGCATTGTACTCTGTCGTGCGCGACGTCCCCAGGGGCTGCAGTTTTGCGGTGGCAGTGTGAGTTGGCACCTGGGCTGCAGTGATGCATTGCTCCAGGCTGCAGAAGGTCATAGGCAGGTGCGTCATGGTCATGTCCAGAGACGCTTGCGGCCACAGATCTGCGAGCTCTGCCGTGTGTCTGCACATGCATGCCAACAGCATGAGAGCCGGGTGTGTGTGCGGACCGGCTACCTGCCGGGACCCGTGATTCGCCCTGTTCTGCAGCCTCATGTGCCTGAAGTCAAGGGGGCAGCTGTGGCATGGTAAAAGGGGGCTGCACTGCTGCAGGTGGGACAGACATTCACGATAGAGCCGATTCTGCACATGGGCAAGAGCACGCATCGCATCTGGCGCGACGGCTGGACAGCCGTCACGAAAGACAACTCTTTGTCGGCACAGTTTGAGCACACACTGCTCATAACGGATGCCGGCTGCGACATCCTGACGGCTTACGAGTGATGACGTCAGCGATGCGTACCGTTGTCCCCACGCCTGTCGCTGCACCACGCTCACGGCGGTCTGAACCGACATGAAGCACACTCGTGTTGGGTCTGGAACGACAAGATACACACTGACGATGGGTGGGGGACGGTATGAAACACACGCATGGCACCAGCAGTGTGGCACCGGCAGATGCTGTCAGTGACGTGACAGACAGATATGGCGCACGGCAAGGTCGTGATGTACACCACTGGGGCCTTGTACTCTTTTGTAACTACAACTACACCACTGGGGCCAGCATATCAGACTCTCTCGCGCAGGCGCTGCTGTGGCTCTTGTGCATGGCCCTGACACAATCGCATCCCAGCAGTGCCCGCTGCTAGTCAATGTACAGTCGTGTGTGTGAGATTGGTGCCGCATGCCAGCCAGTGGCGTGCACAGGGAGACCGCCGTGGATATCGCCCCAGTCAGGTGGTTGCCTGCACGTTTGCATGTGTGGCATGATCCACCCCCAGTTGCTTATGCATGCACTGGAAAGATGTATACGTGCTGCAAAAAGGTGTTACGGAACTGCCCCTGTGTCAATAGCTTGTCGGCCGTGTGTGGCTGTGTGTTGCTTCACTGGCCCGTCATGGTCACAGCCTGTCTGGAGCGGAATTTCTGTTAAACTGTGTTACAGGTATACCCAGTCCGAAGCAAAAACCTACGAGTATTGCATCGTTGTACCTGGGACTCTATCCATGGGCCCAATGCCACACTAGAACAGTATCACCGCCTGCATTGCACAGACAATGCTTATGCGTGAGGGCTTGTCCGTCATGCAATACCGCCGTTTCCTACATGTAACGGAGGCAGTGGAGCCGGCGTGTACGATCTGAACGAAACCACAGCCCGCTGCAACCTCGCTTATATGTTACATTGGCTGTTAGTCCTTGTCACCACTGTCACGGTCTCATTGAATCTTATTCACACAAACCTTTACGTGCTGTCGCTAAAGTTGAGCATCTGCCTACACGATCCAAGATATCTCTACGTCGTGAATGTTAGTCGCTGTAATGGTGTACAACGCAAGAGTCGGCGCCAGTGAAGCCTAGGCTGTATGCATGTTGCAGCGGGCAACTTGACCCAGCGAGCGACGATTGGAGGCCAAGCTGGAAGATGCACTTCGGGACCTTCCTTTGTTTGTATCTAGTATCAACTGGCCTCTGTGTCGATCAGTGACTAGTTGACAACGCAGCCACAGTACGGCAGTGGACCAGCAGTACCGTTTCGATTTTCATCGTACCGAGTACCATCGTACAGACCATGATCGTACCGAATGTCACCGTACGGTGTGAGCTACGGTAGTGCGGCGTAGCTTACACCGTACATCTTGATGTTGTCGTACGGTGTTGTCTCACGTAAGCCCTTCACGTTTGTCTTAGCTGTGGCCGCGTGGTGGCACGCCTTGCCAATGTGTTGAGTGCAGCATACTCCAGCATTAGATATATAAGCTACGTGCAGCCCTCAACGGGCATCCTACGTACAGGCGATGGCATCACATGTCGCTGCGTTAAAGAACGATTTCTGCGATTCACAGCGAAAATCTGCAACACCCACACTGATTCCAGTTGCGGCCACCTGGAATAGACACTATTCATATTTTAATCTATCGTGGCCGCGGGTTGAGTGATCATGTCTAGCGTTCCTCAGCTGTGGAGCATTCGATTCTCCCCATGGAGCATAAGAGTTAAGTGGGCCTTGAAACTGCTCGAGTTTTCGTACAAACCAGTAGAATATGCTCCTCCCGTGGCGGAATGGCAGCTCAGACTCAAGCTTTGGCAGTGGCGGGTGACGGTGCCGGTCCTGCTGGCAAGCGATGTAACCCTCACGGAAGGAAAGGATATCATCAAGTACGCACAGGACAGAAAAGGCGCAGGAGGAAAAGATATATGGATGGATAAAGCGGACGAGTGGGTCGACACAGCCGACGAGATCATGGGGATGCTGAGGTGCGCGATGAAAGGTTGTGATGCCCAAGACAGTCAGTTCGCAGCACACTGTACTGAACACAATCTAAAACACACTTTGCTCTATCTAGCAGTTCTGCGATGACTAAAAGCAACTTGCCTGATAACACCATGTGCGCTCTTCTGTGCACTGCCAATATATCCCAAACGTACACCAGTCAACAGCCAGATCCTCAGCCATGGCCCTCTGACGCAGGACTGAGTACAGAGCCTTCCCATCTATAGCATAAGTGTGTCATCGACAGGACCGGTTTCAGCAAGGCAACATCGTACAGCTCATTGCACAGCCTGTTGACATCCCTGGGGTTGAATGCTCGGCGAGGGTGCAGCAACACGTCTCAGCATGCAGGCACAGGTCATTTATGGCGATTCTCAGCGATGATGAATTACTGCGCGCGGCAATGCCAAGCGACATGAAGTGGCTGGGGCCAATAGGGGTCATGATGTTTCGACGTGCCATCAATGGTATGGCAGCAAAGTACCCCACCCCGTACGATGCGGCAGCAGTAGATGCGGGATTGGACCGCATCAGGGCTGCCATCCAGAGCAGCAGGACGGACTACATACTTGGCGACTTCTCCTTTGCAGGTGAGGCTCAACCCAATGTCACTGGGTTGTGCCCCTGTTTGTCTGTCCCTGTTTCCGTTGCCTGATCGACTCTGACACAGGTCCAGGCAGTTTCAGCTGTCGTTGAGGGAGCTCAAGGCCCGTGAGGTGTCCATGGCTGGCACCCAGCATGAACTGACCATCAGCACAACCATTTGCGAATGCCTTGGTGCTGTCCGGCCCCGCTGCCTGCACGCCTCAGCCACAACACGTGTGTTCATTCGCATCGCATAGCACAGCATCTGTCTTACACGGAGACTGCGGCAAACGTGTTCCAAGCAGCGCAGTGGGATTGCCAGTACGCCAGCAGCGCATATGTGCATGATAGTACCTCAGACGGTTCAGAGACCAATCGCAGAGCAAGCATGCATAACAGTCCACTGCAAAACATGCGGCCCCCTCCATCCACTATCGCACACTGGCAAATTCACTCAGACTTCCAAGTTGAAGTACTGTTCGGTCACAGCATCATGCAAACATGCACTGCAGCATGTAGGCTTGTCACGTGTTTTTTAAATTCAAATTTGCATCACACGTTGGCCGTTTGCACCACACGTCGCACCACCTGTGCCGACGAAGATCAGGTCGTCGCGGTGGCCTCTAGCATGCTTTCTCCTTGCAGGGGATCTTAACAATCATGTACGTGTGTAGTATCAATTCTAGTGTGCATGCAATGGCACAACTCATGTGTTGCAATGGCACAACTCATGTGTTGCCAGGCCATAACAGGCCTTTACCTTGCACGTGTGCGTTGCACGCTTGGTGTGCTGCACTGCTGTTGTGGCAACATCAACACCGTTGGTCTGTAGCAAGCCTGCGTTCGTGCATGGTATGCAGATGTCTGCACAGCGGTCATGTTTCAGACGATTCGGCCAATGTCCAGCGATGTGCTGAAGCTCCCTGATGGAGTCCGCTCCTTTTTTATGCAAGAGGATGTTGCAAGTCGCTGTCAAGACCTGATCGAATGGCGAGACAAGATTGTTGCCAAGCACTGGACCATCTAGGTACCTAGGCACGTTAGTTGGTCTTCAACATACATGGTGGCATGTGCAGCGCACAGCATGTCTGCGTACTGCAGGACTTGAGCCTGGCTACAAGCGTGGCGTTGTCTGGAATGTCAAAGTCGTGGATATATCGGCGTACTGGGATCGCAACAAGCTTTGCATGTTTTCCATCCAAGGTTTGAGTCGAGGTTGTACAGTATGTTGACCTCGACTAACCTCAATTCTTTTCATTGGTATTTTCTCCAATCCTTTTAGATCAGTCTCTTGTGCCTGGTCTGGTGTTGCTAGCCCGTAAGGTTTGGGTTGTATAGGCGCCACATGTTCTAAGTCTTCTCGACTTGCATGAAGTGCAGCAAGTGATGGTTTGTGCAACGGATCGTGCTGATGTTGTGCGTTACACCAAGATGAGGTCCGAAGTCTTCTCGTGACTCTACCACTTGTTAACCGTGGATACGCAGTGTCACACCCAGCACTGCAGCTAGGCACGACTTAACGGGATAGTCCTAATGCATGCTAGCGAATTGGTCACAGTTTGCTGGCAATGTACGATCACACCAGACCACACTGGCTGCACTCGTGATTATGTGACCACGCGGGAGTTGCCATGTATCATCATGGACACTGGCCATGTGCTCATGATGAACACCCAATTGGGGCGGTGTCATCTTGAAGAAAGTTTTCATTAGCATTCACGTGCGTCGATTTGTACGGGCTGTACACTTTCCTCAATTTGGCTAGATCTGCCAGAGCACCATGGCTCTGCATCAATGTCCCGGTGTGTTGCAATGCCGCCATCGCTTTTGCTCTGTTATTGTGTGTGGCTTCTGCACGCGCAGTCCTCACACGATACAGCACGGCGGCAGCTTCTCCAGCATGAACAGGCGCGCCACGGCCAAGCGGTCTACGGCGTCGGCCTCGGGATCCCCAGTCGCATCTGTCCAGCGAGGACATCAGAGAGTGTATGAGCTGGCTAGCACTCGCCGGCAGAGGGCTGGTGAAACCCGTGCAGGGCTTGCACTGGAGGCATCATTGCGTGCGAATGCATAAACGGTCCTGTGGGAACATGAACGTTCGTAGTCCATAAAAGAGAGAAAGAGAAAATGAAAGGAGGATCAACGCGGCTGCTTTGCTGGCACCCTGCCTCCAAGTCAGTTTACACTTGTGCGTCATCCGCAGTCGTCCACACTATCATGTCCCTTCGCTCCTCGCAAATTACGTAATGACCACCTCGTTTCCTTTGGGTCAACGGCCACGACCTCATCGTGCCACCTCTGCGCTGGCTTTGTGTGCCCCTCTTCCCCGGACCTTGGCTCGGCTTCTTCGGATCAATTGTACAGGTTCTTGATACTAACGTTGCTTAAGCTCGACGGGAGCATTGGTGGCGGCACATTGAACACTTGCTCTTCGCGTGCCCCTTTGTCTGTTGCTTGGACGGCCATCTCGGTGCTGGCGTCCTGCGCAAGGACCTTGCCGTGGCTTGCAACACAATTGTGTTGGGTGAGGGGGGTGTGCACTCAGCCCCCTGGTGGTTTCAGTGTTTGCGCGGACACCCGGGGCCCCCACTGACGAGTGTAGGATGTCCACAGGGCATAACTAGGTGGTATGAGAACGTCTATGGGGCGTTTGGGGAATCGTGTCGTTTTCCCAAAAATCGCCCACTATTCTCGTCAAATACCCCCGTTTCCCCGAACTTCGCGGTTTGGGCCCAAATCATCCCAAACTCGTCCTCATTGATCCCAAAGCACTCACAACACAGCTTTAACACTATAATATGTCCTATGTCGTATGTATCAACTGATGTGACACCACCTCCGATCAGGGCTTCGTACGGGTAGCTTGCAGCTGTGCGGGTCTGGGGAACATGACCTTCCCGCTCAACGCACGAGCTCTGCGAGGGCTTGACACAGTTCGAAAAGATACTTGAATGCAATTTTGGTACTCTTGAAAGCTCTTGGTACTCTTTGCGATGCTGTAGCTGCTGCTCTCGCCGCTGGTGCGATCGACGAGGCGATCATGGATTACTTG
>JAUMHO010060224.1:8040-19116 GCA_032360965.1 Ulva armoricana
ACTAATGAGTGAAGGTAAAATTGTAAGTGCTTGTGCAATGATTGAAGAAGATGTAATGGTTGGGTCTTCTGTATTAACAAACTTTGAAACTGAAGATGAATTATTATATTGCTAAACCAGTAACAGCTCAGAAACTAGCTGTTTTAGTCAAATCAATTCATGAGTTGCAAACCGAAAAATCGGATCAAGCTGCTGCACATACCAACGAAGAGAATCATATTAGGCTTGTTTTAGCAGGTAATCCACATACATCTCCAATTGCACTTACGCAACTGGCTGATGATTCTAACGATCGAGTACGCTGTCGTGTGGCAGAGAATGCTCAATCACCGCAAGCGCTGTTGGTTAAATTAGCAAATGATCCAAGCACGGAAGTGCGTATGGGTGTTTCTGAAAACTTGAATGTACCAGCATCAATTTTAGAATCATTGGCCCAAGATCCTAGTGAAGATGTTCGTATGGGATTAGCAGGCAATCCGCGTGTTCCAGAGCATATCTTGAAAAACTTGGAAAATGATGAGAATATCCATGTCTCAACTAGTGCTAAGAAAACTTTGGCGCATATGTCCGCAAACAATTAAGTTTGCCATTGCGAGCAGAATTAGTTACTCAGTATGTGTGTTGTCATTCCAAAGACAAATCACAGGCTCATTCATTTTATTGTGTTCATAGCCAAGAATGCTTACTGAAGCAGTGCTTAGCATAAAAAATCTAGCCTCTGATGGAAATACTTCCAACCAGCTAGCAGCAATAAAACGCAAGAAATGTCCATGCGAAAATATAATTACATCGCCTTTTGCTTCTCGCAAACGGGCTACTACTCTGTCTGCTCTTTCACCGACTGCTGCAATTGTTTCGCCTTCGGGGCAACCATCACGGAAAATATACCAATTAGGATTATCGTGGCGAATCTCAGCGGTGGTTCGTCCTTCATAAGCACCATAATGCCATTCCACTAAATCAGGATCGGCTTTGGCAAGTTCTCCTAAGCCGGCAATTTTACAAGTTTCACGAGCTCGTGATAATGGACTGTAATAAGCAGCACTGAATTTTATACCTTGAAGACGTTTGCCTAAAGCGGCAGCTTCATTTTTACCTTTTTCATTAAGGGGAATATCGGTAAGCCCGGTGTGTTGTCCAGAAAGAGACCACTCCGTTTGTCCATGGCGTACTAAATAGATTTTAGGAAGATTATTCATATGGAAAATAATAGCATTTTTTCAAATTATACTCTATCAACTTTTATGCCCTATCAACTTTGTTAGCTCGCGATCAAAAGTGGCAGCAAAAGCACGTTTTTCCTTTTCACCAAATGACTTTGGTCCGCCCGTTATTTCTCCTGTATCTCGTAAATCTTGCATCAGATTTCGCAAGGATATACGATCGCCAATATTATCTTGTGTGTAGGTTTCGCCGCGTGGATTGACAACCACAATGCCGGCAGAAACAAGCATATGTGCCAATGGAATATCTTGTGTTACTACTAAATGATTTGCCTGGGCATGCTCTTTTATATAAATATCGGCTGCATCGGGAGCGGAGTTCACTTGGACACTCGAAATGAATGGTGAAGCTGGTAAAAATAAATGCTTGTTAGCTACAAATATTACTTCTATCTTTAGCCTATTAGCAGCAGCTATAACTATATCCCTGACTGCACCGGGAACAGCATCAGCATCGATCCACAATTTTGTCATTTGCTTTTTTTGACGAGCTCTTTGAATTTGTGAGTTTTCAAATAATCTTCGTAGTCGCCATGATGATCAACGATACCTTTATCCGTAAATGACAGGACGCGGGTAGCTACGTTGGAGATTAGATCACGATCGTGCGATACAACAAAAACAGTTCCAGGAAATTCGGATAAGCCCTCTGCTAATGCTGACACGGCTTCTAAGTCTAAGTGATTGGTTGGTTCATCAAATATCAAAATTGGATTTTTTAACATCATCATTCTAGCCATCAAAAGGCGAGCTGATTCACCACCTGAAAGTGCTTGCGTCATTTTTAAGCTCTCTTCACCGGAAAAAAGCATACGACCTAATAATCCACGAATCACAGCATCATCTTCTTTATCACGATATTGCATCAACCAATCTAATGCCGAAAGACCGTCTTTAATTTCTTCATGGAAATTTTGTGGGTAATAACTCCAAGTACAGCTTTCTCCCCATTTCATTTTGCCAGCGTCTGGTTTTGTTTCCCCTATGAGGCAACGGAGCAGAGTAGTCTTGCCGACACCGTTTGCTCCAATTATGGCGATTTTTTCTCCACGGAAAATATCAAGATCCAAATTTTTAAATAATGTATTTCCGTCAAATCCTTTAGTTAATCCTCTAGCTTGGAGAATTTCGCGACCCATTACTTTTTCTTGGGCAAAGCGAATATATGGCCTTTGAATATTTGATTTTTTTAGCTCTTGGGGAGCTAGACGAGCCATTTCTTTTTTACGTGACTGTACTTGTGAAGATCTTTGTCCGGCTGCGAATCTTGCTACGAATTCTTGCAATTGAGCAATTTTCTTTGCTTTGTCGCGATTAGCCGCTTCTATAGTTTCCCTAGCTTGTATTTTATGCTCAACCATATCGTCATAATTGCCTGGATATAAGATTATGGTGTCATAATCAATGTCAGCAATATGAGTACATATTGAATTTAAAAAATGTCTATCGTGAGATATGACTATCAATATACCTTTATATTCACACAAAAATTCTTCCAACCAATGAATAGACTCCAAGTCTAAGTGGTTGGTAGGTTCATCCAGCATTAAAGCTTCCGGACCACCGAACAAAGCTTGAGCTAATAACACTCTGAATTTATAGTCTGTAGCCAGAGTGGACATTTTATTTTCGTGCTCTTCATCGGGTATACCGATACCACGTAAAATTTCACCAGCTTCAAACTCAGCTGTATAGCCGTTTTCATCAGCAATTATTTGTTCTAGTTCAATGAGTCTATGTGTTTGTTGTTCGGTCAAGTCGCTAATTTCACATAGGGCATCTCTTTCTTTGAAAGCACTCCAAAGATTTTTATTACCCATTACCACAGTGTCAACAATGCGCTCATTGTCGTAGGCAAATTGATCCTGTTGTAAGACACCAACGCGTCGTGGTCGGCTTATGCTTCCCCTGTTGGATGGCTCATACTCACCTGTAAGGATTTTCATGAAAGTTGATTTACCGGAACCATTTGGTCCGGTTAACCCATAGCGATTTCCTGGGCTGAATTTTACCGACACATTATCAAATAATGTTCGGGCGCCATATGCTTTAGTAACTTCGTTTACTACAATCATGTCTACTATTAGTTTTATTAAAGAAAAAAGCGCTTCTGGCGCTTTGTCTAAGGAATTATAGCGAATAGAACGTCATCAAGTGAATATGTTGAACACGATTCTTATTGCTAGTCTACATAAGGTTTATTCCAAGGTTTACATTGTGTTCTTGACAGCCCATTTATTCATACTATGTCCAAATAAAATGGTATAAAACTTATTGTAGATTCTGCTGTTTTACTATTAGCCAATGCCTAAAAATCCAAAATCAGACGCAAAAAATGCCATTTCTGGTTGGGGACGTACGCCAATAATACAGACGCATTTGCAAAGACCAGAATCTTTAAATGCAATTACAAAAGTTTTGCAAGAAACCAATTCTGCTATTGCCCGAGGCGCTGGACGGGGCTATGGAGATTTAGCTGCTAGCCCGAGCGGTACAACGGTGCTTACAAAATGCTTAGATAGAATGTTGTCTTTTGATGACAAAACAGGCATTTTAACTAGTGAGCCTGGCGTTACCCTGGCAGAAGTTTTAGATGTATTTGTACCAAGAGGATGGTTTTTGCCAGTTACTCCTGGAACCAAATATACAACTTTAGGTGGAGCAGTTGCTTGTGATGTACATGGAAAGAACCACCACTGCAGTGGTTCATTTTCCAATTTTGTAAATAGGCTTATTCTAATTCTTGCCTCAGGAGAAAGAGTAAATTGTTCGCGTAGCGAAAACCCAGATTTGTATTGGGCTACATTGGGTGGTTTAGGGCTTACTGGTGTCATTGTTGAAATTGAATTGCAATTGATTCCCATCGAAACTGCTTATATAAGTATGCTTTGTCTCAAATCAAAAAATTTGGATGAAACGTTGGCATTGTATGACAAATACGAATCGCAACATCAATATTCGGTAGCTTGGGTGGACTGTTTAGCTTCCAACAATTCTTTAGGAAGAGGTATTTTATATTTTGGCAATCATGCTCTTAGAAATGAATTGCCTGATTCTCTTAAGCAAGATCCTTTGCTGATAAATAAAAGACGGCAAATAAAAGTGCCATTTGAATTCCCCTCTGGTTTGTTGAATCCGCTTACTACTGCCATTTTTAACTATTTTTATTATCACTTGATATATAGTGCGTCTCCTCAAACAAAACAAAATCGCATAATAATAGATTACAATGAATTTTTCTATCCACTGGATAAGATTATTGATTGGAATAAAATATATGGCAATTCCGGTTTTATTCAATATCAATGTGTTTTTCCGCTAGATACAGGAAAAGAAGGCATTAAAAAAATACTGTCGCTTTCTAGCAGCCAAGGAAGAGGCTCATTTTTAGCTGTTCTTAAAAAATTTGGTAAAGCAAACGGTAATGAATTTTTATCTTTCCCAATGCCAGGTTATACGCTTGCTTTGGATATGCCATGTTCGAAAGGACTGGACGAATTTTTGAATAAGCTTGATGATTTAGTTTTAGAATTAGGCGGGCGAGTATATCTAGCAAAGGATGCGCGCCTGTCAGCTGATAAATTTAGAAAAATGTATCCAAAATTTTCTGATTGGTTAGCTGTTAAAAATCGCATTGATCCTGAAAATCGTTTTTCTTCTTCATTGTCTGAACGATTGAGGATGCATCTTCCATGAGTAATGCTTTGATTATTGGTTGCACTTCAAGAATTGCTAGAGCTTTGGCCCAAGAGCTAGCAAAAAAAGGCTATAAGCTTTATCTTTTAGCGCGCAATCAAGAAGAAGTCACTCGTATTGCTCAAGATATAACGGTTCGCTTCCAAGCCGATGTTTCAATTGACATTGTTGATGCTATGAATTATGACAAGCATCCTGAAATTGTAAATCGTGCCATTCAAAAATTAGGTTCAATTGATTTGGTCGTTGTATCTCTAGGAGAATTGGGTGACCAATTTGAATCGCAGGATGATTTTGCCGCCGCTAGGCGTGTAATCGAATCAAATTATACTGGCGTAGTATCTTTGTTGACCCCAATTGCTAATTTTATGGAAAAACAAAAATCCGGAATTATTGTCGGCATATCATCAGTAGCTGGTGATCGTGGACGGCAAAGTAATTATATTTATGGCTCGGCTAAAGCTGCTTTTAGTAGCTTCTTGCAAGGTTTACGCAGTCGTATGGCTAAATGTGGTGTCCATGTAATGACAGTTAAGCCTGGCTTTGTCGATACAAAAATGACTTATGGAAAACCAGGTTTATTTTTGGTAGCCCAACCTGAATATGTAGCCAGCGAAATTATAAAAGCAGCTGATAAAGGCAAAGATGTAATTTATGTGCCTTGGTTCTGGTTCTTTATAATGATGATTATTCGTTCTATTCCAGAAAAAATATTCAAAAAAATGAAACTTTAATTGAAACCTTGACTAAATAATCAATGTTAATAATATAGTTTCGGCTGCATAAAATGCTAAAACCAGTAAAAATCCTTTGATATCAACTTTTTTGCTGGACTGCTCTGGATATAGCCAAAAATCAAATACTTTTAGGGCAACAGGCATTGCTACCCAACTCATTAGGCTTACACTGATAATATTGCTTGCGAAATTTATCCAAACAATTGGCAAACCAGTTAATAAAGGTCTGAAGTATTTTATTAGCAAGGAAGCAATAGGATAAAGTGAAAGTAAAACAAGCATTGCTGTTTTCCAACGAGCTGGATCACGTCCTGTTTTTTCATCAGAGGGAAACCAGCCAGGAAAAGATGAAGTCAAATGACGCAAGTTGGATGATTTTATAAATTGTCTTGCCTCTGGTAAAAGCGTTTTTCGCTCATCTGAATTAAACCAATTGTCTAAATCTTCCGGGGATTCAAAATGCAATTATGTTGTCCATCTGCCTTTTGTTCCTTCAGTAGGACCTTGAATAAAAGTGCCTTTATAGCCAGGAAATTTAGCTTGCCAGCTCTTTATTTTAATTTCCCAGTCTTTATATTCATTCTCCATTCCCGGTTTTACTTCATTAACTATGGCAATGGCCGTATTACCTTTGTGATTATCAGTAATAATTTTTTCTTGAGAAAAGGGAAAATTATTATTTGGATAGAAAGAAGAAATTTTCTCTATCAAGCGATGATGTTCACTAGACTCTTGCCATTTTGTTACTTGCTCAGCTATACGGAAACGTTGAATCAATATCCAGTCTTTTTGTGTATTGCTAGATGGCGTAATATCTGCACTTAAAAAACCAGGAAAGCTGCTGCCTGATATCATCAATTCAATTAAGGCATCAGAAATATTATTAGCGGAGTCATCCCCAGCTTTTGAAATTAAAGAAACAATTGAATTATTGCTTACTTCATTCATAATTACTTAGCATCAACAAGTACAGCCATAAATAATGCAGGCTCAGTTCCTTTATTTATCCAAGAATGATTTGTACCACGCTGTATTACTGTATCAAAGGGTTGCAAAGCCACTTCACCGTCATCTAACAATAATGTGACTTGTCCTTGCAATAAAACAATGTAGTCGACGGTTGAAGTTTTATGCATCAAAGGATGCAATTTTGTATCTACCAAACATTGACTAGCGTCCAAGCTTTCAAAAGCTTGTTTGACTAAAGCTTCATATTCAGCCTTAGACTTGTTTGCATCCTCAGGTGGTATTTGGAAAAAGCGAAACAATGTTCCACCTTTAGGTGGTTCAAGTTTATTTGTCATTGATGATCCATCTTCATTTATTGAACATGGCACAGAAGATGTATGCCAAAACTCAGTTAGTCCAAAAAGGGGATTGCTCTCTACCAATCTTTCCATCGCAAGACAAGATTGTCCTTGTTGATTGTGTCCGGTGACAATACATTTAAAATTAGGCATGATTCCCTTTTGTTATGGTTATGGATTTTCTGTTTTATAAGGTCCGGCGGCATTAGTTAAGTCAGCAAGTATAGATGCATTTTTGAGCATTTTGTCAGCTGCTTTTTTATGCTCAGGACTGTTAGATGTAAGCAGGCTGCGTACAACTGGTAAATTTATCATGCTGCCGGAAATAGTGAAATCAGCAATATATGCCTTGATACCATTGCCCATGTTCTTTTCACGAATATTTCTAACGCCAATTTCTTTGCCGGGATTTAGGGCATTGAAATCAGCTTTGCTATTGCGGGTCATTAATATCTCAGTGCCTGGTGACATAGTAAGTTCTTTGCCATTAGCTACAATTTTAATTTTGCTATTTACGCTATCATGCAAATCATAAACCGCTGCATCATTACCAGTTTCCATAACAAAAGCAATTGCACCTTTAGGAATAGAAACCAGTCCTTCTTTTGTTTGAACTTGAATATTGCTATTTGGCATGAATAATACATAGCCTTTTTGCAAATCAAAGAAATTACCATTGCTCTTAGGACCAAAAACAATTCCTTGATTAGCTAAAGCGCTTAGCTCTTCATTGGTGAATAAACTAGCTGCAAATAAAGCTTGTCCGTTACCGGTAATTTGTTCAACGGCAATATTTCCTTGCAGAGGAAATTGATTGTATTGAGGTTGATATGGATAAGTTGTATATGGTGTGTAATCAGTAGCAATGCGTGTACCAAGTCTTTCATTCAATAAAGCTTCTTGATTGAATATTGCTTGTTGCAATATTCCTAGCCTAAATAAATAAAGCCAAGCTTGTTGAGACCAAGATAGAGTTGTAAGAGCATTTGTATTGGGTGGCGTGGGCGGTGCATCTGAAACTTGCAATAAATTGGTGTTAATAGAGTTTTGCTGAATAGTTATAGTGCCACCATTTGAATAAAATCCAGAAAAACTATTTACCACTGTAAATGGTGGAATAATTGCTAATGTGATTGGATCCAAATTGCCAATATTAACAAATTCGCCTCCCGTAATTGCACCGGTGCCTATGATTGTAATATTACCGGTCCCGCCATTTATGCCGATCTTACCAGTTGTATTGGTGCTCAAATCTGTGGCAATAATACCGGCATTATTGACTAAACTTACATTTCCTCCGTTAACAGCAGCAATTTGTATCATCCCTCCGGCAATTCCACCACCAGCTGCATTGGCAGTGAGATTGCTGGCAATAGTTATTGTCCCATCAGCCAATATATCTATTCTGCCGCCGTAAGTAGAACCATTGGCTGAAATTACACTGTTTAAACCAAGATTGCCTAGTGAAATTAAATTGATAGTGCCACCAATTCCTGCTGTGCCAAGATCATTTCGGGCATCAATAACGTCGCCGGACGAAAGTATATTATTTGCTTGATAATAAATATTTCCGCCGGCCGATTTGCCGCTAGCATCAGTTTGCGAACTTATTGAAAAAATAATACCGTTTGATACAAGAGCAATATTGCCGCCAATAGCACCAGCTGATGTTCCAGAAATTGCTGAGAGCAGCGAGCTGGCTGCCAATGTGATATCGCTAGCATTGTTTATAAAAATACTGCCACCATTTCCCGCGACTTCACCGTCTGTTCTCAAAATACCATTAATATAATTACCTCCGGTATCGCCACCAATTAAAAGCCCTGGTAGTAAATCAGAAGTTAGGGTAATACTAATTCTGCCGCCATTTCCTCCGTTGCCTCCTATGCCCCCGCAAGCACATATATCTCCATCGGATAAAAGAATGCCGCCATGGATTTGAATAATTCCACCATTGCCCCCATTACCGGCGTTGCCACCACTAAATGGATTTCCTCCATCTCCGCCATCTGATTCTGCGCCAGATATAAATTGAATAAAGCTATCTGTATTGCCAGCAAATATGGAAATAATTCCGCCCATTCCGCCGTTGCCGCTATCGATACGTGCAGAAGGACTACCATCAGCACCATTTGCGCCAGTGGCTAGTAAAATACCAGAGCTGCCTACACCTTCTACGGCTGCAGGACCAATTGAAGCTAATACAACTTGTCCTCCCGGCAGTCCATTTAAACCAGAAATATTGGGTTGAAGTCCAGAAGTAGTTACACCCCCTAATACAGTTTGCGCAGCACCGTTTGCATAAATCAAATTACTATTAGTTGTAAATTCGCTGTTGTTCAATGCTACCGAACTAAATTCTCCTGATGACATAACCATACAAGGGTTGATGTAAGAGCTGCTGCCGGTAACATATGGTCCACTGGAGCCCAGTCCAGAGACGATAATTATTTGCCCGCCAGCACTATTGCCATTATTTGCACTTACGGCTACTGAAGTGCCAGTGCTAGCACTAATATCTCCATTAGCAATTACAACTAAATCGCGGCCAGCTACTGTTAATCCACTTAAATTACCAGCTGACGCTGCAGAAATTGTGCCATTGGAAGCAGTAAAAACACCTTCACCGCTTGTATTTGTTATGGCAAAAATGTCTAAATCACCATTTGGATTTTGGGCGATGGTGACAGGATTACGTACAGAAAAAAGTGTACCAAGTGATACATTTATTCCGCTGCCGGTTAAATGAGCAGGAAGAGGATTGTAATTTGTTACTGGCAAAATTTTAGTAATTACTGGAGTTGCAGTTCCATAGCCGGTAATGAAAGTCAATGAACCAACTGAGCTAAAAAAATCTGGACCAAAGCTAATAGCTGAACTTGTATTTCCTGCCTCTAATATAGCTGGGCCGTTTAAACCACTGCTTGGACTACCGGATCCAGTACCTGCCGAGCCACCATTAACAAGAATTGGATTGTTAATAGGCTGAGCAACTGTACCAACAGTAGTCCCACCAATAAGGGTAACTATTCCTGCGTTACCACCATTTCCACCATTTCCTGTGGAGCTCCCGGTTCCACCATTACCACCGTTGCCTCCAGAAGATTGCAATGAGCCCGCAATTATTAGAAGAGAGCCGCCAGATTGAAATAAAATTGTCCCAGCGTTGCCGCCTGAGCTTGCATCAGCTGGAGCACCAGGAGTGGTGCCAGAGCCAGCGTTGCCACCATTTGCACCAAAGCCACCACTAACAAGAACATGACTGCTTATCAAAATATTGTTGTCGGCAAAAATTGTAATTGATCCACCGGCGCCGGCTAAGCCACCACTTGCCCCATTGCCGCCGACATCACCACTGCCACCGCCGCCACCATTACCGCCATTACCACCTGTTATCAAAAGGGTATCAGTTGTCACATTTCCTGTTGCTGATATGCTAAGACTTCCAGCCATTCCACCATTGCCACCATTTGCACCATTGCCGCCGGTCCCACCCAACACTGTTGATCCACTTCCGCCAATACCGCCTACGCTACCATTTGCCGAAATCGCACCAACGCTAATGTTGCTAAGCGAGGACAAAATAATATTGCCACCATTTCCGCTACTGCCGCCCGCCGAACCATTAAAAACAGAAAAGTTGCCGGAAGCTCCTCCACCGCCAGAGCCTCCATTGGCAGAAAGCGATCCTAAAGCAACGGCACCAGTTGATTGGATTGTTATATTTCCGGCAATTCCACCGTTGCTGCCGGCAAATGATGGATTAAGGGAATTAATGCCATTAAGTCCATCTGTATTTATTGTTACACCTGATAAATTGATACTGCCGCCAGTAGTGGAAGGCGTATGTGATATTGAATATTGCCCCGTACAAGTTGTACAGTTGCTGTCACTTCCGACAAATAAATATCCAGCTGACATAACAACATTACCACCGTTAGTGGTGATAGATGTTGTACCCGTATTAGCTGTGATATTTCCAGTAGCTAAAACAATAAAATCACTGGGTGTATTAGGAGCAGCTGTGAAATTGGATATGGCAACATCGCCACCACTATTTGTAAATATTGGGTCCCCGCTTAAATTTAAACCGGCAATATTTAAATTGCCGCC